>JAOWBL010002541.1:0-13524 GCA_028564865.1 Zenarchopterus dispar | reverse complement strand
CGTTCGTTCGTTCGTTCGTTCGTTCGTTCGTTCGTTCGTTCGTTCGTTCGTTCGTTCGTTCGTTCGTTCGTTCATTCATTCATTCATTCATTTAGTGACTGGGAACTGTAGTATCTTTTTTATTAATATTTACCCTCAAGAAGTCCAAAGAAAATTTAACTGTGAGGTTATTTATTCACTACTTGTCTGCAACTCTAGCTCCAAAACAAGTGTTCTTTATTGTGTACTGCAAAGCATATAGTCTCTTCTCATGAGGACCAAAAAGCAGTCTGACTTCACCTTACTGTACACTGTGCTGCGTCCTGGAAAGGCATCTAACATTAACCCTAAGCATAATTTTTTTCTGCTGGTGCTCCTGTAAACCCCTCATAAATGAGTTTTGCCTTCCTTCCCTTCACTGCTCATTTCTCTCCCTGGACTACAGTTATTTCTAAACATTTACCAGCTGTGCAAATATGCATTCTTAGCATGCAATAAAATACATTTAAACCTGGAATTTAAAACTATAGCAGGACTGTTGTGAGCTACTTTCAGATACAGCATTAAAGCTGTTTACATGATTTCTGCAGGTTAGTGCTATAAAACTCAACCCTTAGGGCTTATTGGGAGTATAAAAAGAGGGCGAAAATCTATTCCCAACTTCTACTACAGCAGCTTCTTTTTATTCAACTGTGAGGATCTGAGTTCAGTTAAGGGGTGACTTGTTATTCTTTAACAGTCAGTATTGTTAATTTTGAGCAACACCCTTCACATGCTTATTATTATACTGTAATTTAGATTTAATGAAACTGAATACAGCTATTCATACTCCTTATGTTAAAAATCCATGCTGCAGCACTGAAAGAGATTTGATAAGCTGTGTATCATTCAGTTATATCTGAGGGGAAAAGAAGAAATATCTCCAGCAGAAATAGAACTTTTAGGAGAAGCAATGGGTTTGTGATCCTCTTCCTACTCCATGACTACACATTACTATGTGTTACTTTGCTTATTAAGGCTACATTTCTCCATAATATACAATAGTAAAATTTATGAAAAGTTCAGAGAGAGAGCGAGACAGACAGAGAGAGACAGACAGAGAAAGAGCAAGAGAGAGACAGAAAGAATTAGAAATACAGCTACTACTTCAGCATTATGGACAGTGGCATTGTTGGATCCATCCATACACCTCTCTTGTCACTGGTACGTAAGAACTACTGTCAGGACTCTCAATTCTAGCTTACGCAAATCTTTGTCAGATAATGGATCAATGAGTCAGGCTGATTACTGTGATATATTCATCTATTCCATTCATGAGCACCACTACTCTGCTGGATGGCAAGTTAATGCAGGAGGATGCATTTTGGTTATCATACTAACTCCTCGTGTGCCCTTTCAAAATGTGAATCACTGGGACAACATTGCAACATATATGTCTTAGAAGATAAAATTTTCATTTGGACTGTGAACCTGCTAATATCAACACAATATCCCAAAACAGTAAAGCATTTTTCAGGGAAACCATCACTGCTTTTACAGATTTCTTTTGAAATCCACACTTTAGATTCAGATATTTAATGTAAGATATTAATCTATTAACAAACATGAGAGGAAATGGTTAGTGATAATTTCATTGTCTAGAGCTAATTCTACAGGTAACCTTCTGCTTGTCTTCTGAAGTTTCTTTTCTGTTGGGGCTTAGTTGACATTTCAACTTGCTGGCTTTAGAAAGCACAAGCTGTATTAGGACACTAAAGTTTTTTCTCCTTTTTTTATGTCCTCTGTTGAAGCAGCTTGGCTCAGATCTTAATATACTCACAAACTGTAGGCGAGGCCATAGACAAGTTGCTAAGGATGTTGTTGATCCTAACTCTGCAAGCTTCACAAGAGTGACAGTTGACTTTGCATGGCAACAGCCCCTATCATATAGATATCTGTGTTAATACAGACTTAAGGGGATGTACCTTGCATGCATGTGTGAGTCAAGCTATCTTCTTGTAATACTTGACCAGAATGTGATTACTATCTTTTCTTTAATCTCAGGTCTCTGAGCAATATGCTACAATGAACAAATAACACTAAATCTCTTTCTTGTCCTTAATAAGAAAAAGCCTTTTGTATCCTTTGTTGCTGAGCTTGGAACCTAATAGAGGATTAATAAATACAATTTGCCATTCATCATTGTTTTTGATATCGTGTAGATATATAGGTGGCTTGTATTTAGCCCCTGTTCATGCAGTTAAAAGGTCTTATTGTGTGTCTGCACAACTCTGACACTGATTTATAACGTGTACACTCTGCAGTGAGTCTTATAATGTCCAGGTCATTATGTTCATGCTTATTGTCTTTTGGCCCCCAATACATCTTCTCCATAGAAGAAAATTGAATCTATAGCTCTGAGACACTCTTCAAGCTAGCACCACTGAGATACCATTAAAAGGTTTGACTTTTGTTATGTTTGCAGAATGCCACTATCCTCAGACCAACTTTCATTCTACTCACATTTTCAGACACTTAATGGCAGGGCTTGACGCAAAGAGAAATTCAATGTTGTTCTTTCTTTCTTTTCTTTTTTTTTAAGTCCAGGTTATGACAATACAGTAAGATCCAAAACTGAAAAAGCAGTGGATCCCACTAAGTAATGTCTGTACTTTTCACAGTGCTAAATTTATAAAGAGGCTTGGTTGGTTCACATCTCTAAAAATATTCACGTCAGCTTCACTTCTTATTTTTTTTAAATAAACTTCCATTTTTTTAAATTGACAACTGATTTTGAACCTATATACTGATAAAATACAACAGTCAGCAATAAAGCCACTGCCAGGCGAAAGTATACTTTAAATCTGCTTCATTTAATGAAAATGGAAAAAAATGCATTTTTTTTACTTTGACATTTATATAATTTTTGCATTTTGTTATGAAAAAAAAAAAGAAAATGAATTTGAAAACCACGTGGGCTCACAGGTTTCCACATGAGCAGTATGACAGCTGCATAGATTAGAAAGGCATTTTAAAGCTATATTCATGAAAAACAAAGCTAATAAAAGCTCTGAAAAAAAAACTACATAACCTTTGATCTGGATGTGAATCTTTCCAAAGTGGGCTGAAACATAGGTCAGTCCTCTCACTCATATAAGTTAGACATCATGGTGAAATGATCATATTTAAGCAGTTTTTGGGTCTGATGGAAGGATTTCACTTGGCTGCAATTTGAAATAAGACCAGAATTATCCTTCTAAAGCAGTAAATAAACAAACAATGAAATACTGCTTATATCAAACAATTTATCTGACTCTGGGAAGTTGCTGTAGCACAGATTTTTGAATCAGTTACATCTTGCTGCTTTTGTTTCATTTTACACACATGAATTGATGCACTGGAATGGTAGGCAAATGTTTGTATAACACTTTGTATCTGTACAATTACCAAACTCTTTGCTTCCAATCCAGACTTGAAACCAGTCTTTTGGAGGTACTTCAGATGGACTTCGAGGTGGAGGAGCTCAGTAGTCCTCTTGACAGCCAAGTGATCGTATGGAAGTTGGAGCTACCATCTGCATCCAAGAGCATGGCCAAAACTGAAGGAGCCATGAGAATCTATACAACTCAGAGAGACTTTGTTGGCCTGGCTCCTCTTGTAATGGTGAGTTACATGACAGCTCTCATGTCACACCTAATCTTTATGAAAACCCACATTGATGTTACTGACAGCATCATTTCCAATAACTGCCAACACTTGTACTACATCCTTTGAGCATCAGTGCATGAAAATATCATGAAATGCACTCTGCTTTGATCCATTCCTGTCTGGTTTGCATACACAGAAGGCCGGATATGCTTTGGATAGTTTAGTAAATGGGTTCTATTTTGAGCAGAGTGTGACCTTGTGTTGCTGACTGTCAACTAGCTGATGCCTCTCTTCTGTGTTGTTCTGTTCTGTTCTGGCATACAATATATGGTCATCCTGTGCTCCTAACAGCTGCTTCATGTGCTGCTATTTTGGTGCCTTGGGCCTCTTTATCATGCCACAATAACTCTACAATTAATCCATGATATAATCCCCTAAACTAAACACTGAATGTTACAGCTCTTTGAATAACAATATTGAATGTGTGTTATTTTCCACCCTGGCCACTGACCTTATATAAAAAAGAAAAAAAATCATTATTTGTAAGGGATAAAATAAGTTTTGTTTTGTCCATGCTCCTTATTTGTAAAATCAAAATAGCCAAGTGTCTCTTTAAATTTGATACGATGGATGATTCAAAGAACTAAGTCTCTGCATGCTACACTGCTCACATACCAATTCATATATGATATCCTATTATTTCAACTCTGTGGAAAGCTTAACTTCTTTTTATCCAGGACAATGCATATTTATACCATTCCATCTTTATTATACAAACATGTCTAGAAATGCTTTTCTGCACAAAGACACAAAATAAGAGACACAGAGATACTTAGCACTCCCCCATCAACAACTCACCCAAGGCAAGCATTTTGGCTTTTTTGCTAATTAATGGGGTGACATTCTTCCTCAAATCTCCTACTGACTGAAGTCATATGAGGTCAATTTGACATAACAATTTTCATAGAAGAATAACTAGTCTGCATTTTAGTGAAAAATAATAAACAAAAATAAACAAAATAACAACCTATAGTTAAGGCATATAAAGTTCATGTCCCTGGATGTTTGGCTACATTGGAATTTATACTGCATCACTTTCAGGGATATGGCTGTGTGGAAAAATCCAAGATTAGAGCTCCATGTGTTGACCTGACCTGACTTGACTGTCACATTGTCATAACTGTGCTCAGCATGTGGGTCTCTAAAAGGAGAATAGTCTTTTTATCATTAAAAGATTGCTGGGTTAACTGTTCATGTATATAAATTTTTTTCTCCCACCTTACTTCTTCACTTGTCTCAGTTACACTTAATGAGTTTTGCACTAACTGTTGAGTATATGACTCTTACACATTATAAAATTAAACTCCACTGGATAAAAATTGTTATTTTTCTGTAATGACTTTTACGTCTTTTTGTCTGCAGGACACAGAGATCTTGAATACAGCTGTGCTAACTGGAAAGAAGGTGGTGATGCCTGTCAGGACAGTAGCTGTGGAGGAAGATGGAGTAGTCACAGATGTTTCTGACTACACAGATTGTAGCTCCACTGCTGAAGATGTTCTAAAGGTAGAATGTCATCTTCCCCCTCAATAATATATTTTACATTTCAGGATATAAAAATGATCAGGTCCTCACCCTTTTTAAAGTTGGGTAAATGTAATGTTAGATGAACAGCATGTTATACATTGTACTGTCTTTATTTATTGAGAAAAAAAGAAAAAGAAAAGAAAATTGAGCTGAGGTCTGGATGTCTTTCTTAACCCACAATCCTTACACTCACGACACCACCGTCTCACATCCTCAAACCAGCCAGGCCAATAAAAGCGATCCTTTACTTTAGCCTGCAACTTCTGGACTCCCAAATGACCTGCTGTAACCGAGTTATGTAACTGCCCCAAAACCTTTTGGTATTAGGGACTTTGGGTGAACCACCTGAACCCACTCTGCAGCATCCGAGTTTGCAGGAGGTACTCTAACCAACCTCCCATCTTTCATCTGCAACTGAGCCCATACTGCTCCGAACTCCCGTAACTCTACTGGAGGATGCAGACCTCCCCCACTATTTTTTGAGGGTGATTATCTGTGCCAAATCTGCATCCTCCCTCTGGGCCTCCGACAGGTCATTAACTTCCTCTGCCCTGGGGACAACGGTGTTAACCTGCCGCACTCCACCTATTACTTGAGGGAGCACCCCCTCCTCTTCCTGGGGGTTCACAGTCAACCCCACAAAAGCTGGCAACTCAGGACAAGTCATCAGCGTTAGCATGTACTCGGCCTGGTTGATGTACGATGTCTAAGATAAAGGCCTTCTGGGTATCAGGATACGCCAGGGTAGGAGCTGACATCAAACTGAGCTTCAGCTGTTCAAAGGCCGACTGGCACTCATCAGTCCACTTAAACCTCCTAGCCTTCTCTGTGAGCTGATGAAGGGACACACCAGTTCTGTGAAACCTTTAACAAACCTCCTATAATAGGAGGCCAACCCCACAAAACTCTTAACTTTCATTTGGCCCTTTGGAACTAGCCATTGGCACACCGCTTCAACCTTTGCCGGATAAGCTGCGACACCTTTGGCAGAGATAATGTGACCCAAATATTGCACCTGGGTGGCAAACAAATTACACTTGGCTGGCTTCACTTTTAAATTAGCCAAATGCAATTTGTTCAATACCTCCTCCAACCTTATCAAATGTCCCTGAAAAGCACGGCCAAAGACTATAATATCATCCAGGTACACAAGACAAGTAGTCCACTGCAAATCGGCCAAAACTACATCCATCAATCTCTGAAATGTACTTGGGCTGTTACACAGCCCAAAATTCAGGACATTAAACTCAAAGAGCCCCTGGTGTGTAATAAAGGCAGTTTTTGGCTTATCCTTAGGGTCTACCTCCACTTGCCAATATCCATTGGCCAAGTCAAATGTTGAAAACCAACATGCTTTATGCAAACTATCCAGGGCATCATCAGTTTGGGGCAGCAGGTATGCATCTTTGTGCTTCACCTCATTCAGTTTATGGTAATCTACGCAAAAGCGCAAACCCCCATCCTTCTTCTGAACTAACACCACTGGAGCAGCCCGAGGACTATTAGAAGGCTGAATGATGTTACTTTCCTGCATCTGCTTCAGTTGTTCTGACACTTTCTCTTGTAAATGAAGTGGGACCCGACGGGGAGGCAACTTCACTGGTTTTGCATCCCCTGTATCAATCTCATGTATAGCAAGGCGAGTCCTCCCCAGATCATTGTTCCCTGTACTAAACACGGAGAGATTTTTGGCCACCAACTGCTGAATAGCTGCCAGCTCTCCTTCTTGAAAGCCCCCCCGGTCCAAACCCAAACAGGTCAACAGTGAATCCACTGTCCACAGTTCATTAGGTTTACCCTCCTCCCCTGGCCCACCTAAATGCTCTGCACTATTCCCCACTTCAACAACAGTAGCCAACATACTGATTTTCATCCTTTTCTTCAAGAGGAGGATTTCGTCTGTCACATTGATGACCCGAATTGGCATGAGCCCTTGCTCCACCCTACAGACCACATGTGCCACCATCACATTGCACTTGGTGGATACTGATTCCACAGGTTCCAGCAATACACCATAGTCTGATCTAACAGGATCTTCCACCTCCCAGTAATAACCTCACTAAAAAGGGGGAGTGCGGTGTCATTTGGCATTGTAACAATTTTGGTTGGCCCAGATCTGCTGACACCATCAAGGGCAATGATTTACCCATCAATTGACATTCCTTCTTTCCAAAATCCACCGTCACCCCATTGTTGGGGTTTGATTTTCCAGAGAAAATCAAACCCCAACAAAATCTCTTCAGATGGTACATCAGCCACCAAAAACTCTGTCACCAATGCTAACTCTCCAAACTGACAGACCGTATGCCATCTTCCCAAAATCGCCATTCCCCCTCCATTAGTAGCAGCAACATCCCCCTGATATCTTTCTAACTCTGATCCACCCTTGGTAATGGTTACCCAAACTTTCCTGAGGATCACAGATAATGCTGCCCCACTAAAATGAGTGAGGAAAAGCCTCCCACTTTAGCCACAAGATACCCTGAGCCTCCACAGCCAGTTGCCAAGGCCACAGCTTTCACAATGTGTTAGGGGGCAGACAGTGGGCCTGCTTTACCTATCCCCGCTAGTTTCCCTGCAAATAAGGGCAGTCCCGTTTCAGATGTCGGGTACACCCACATTCCCAACATCTTCCAGCTAACCTCCCAATATAAGTAGCCAATGTACCCTGTACTCCCCTAAGACTGTCATCTGAACTCTCCATGGGTTTAGCAGAGCCCACCCCCCTTTGCGACCCCTGCAGCTTGCTGACTGTTAACTGCAAACACTGCACCTCCTGTCTCAACTGCTCCACCATCCGCAACAACATTCACATTTGCTCTTTGCTTCTGGATTTCTCAATGGAGACCTCCATAACCTTTACAGTGTCAACATTGTGATTCTGTTCTAAGTCCCTTAACGGCTCCATTTCTGAAGCCAAACCAATCGCTTCTTTGAGCGTTTTGGGCTTAGCTGCATGGAGGCTAACTCGGAAAATCCCCAGTGGCAAAAAAAAAAAAAGAAATAAACTGATCTCTAGCCAAAATATCCTGGGTATTCTCATCTGCCAGAGTGTATGCCCTAGTGGCCAACCGCCTCAGTGCATTTCCAAACTCCCTCGCAGTCTCATTTGGCCTGTGGTGCCTTGATGTAAAGTTAGCCCTATTCCAATCATCACTGTCACCTGGCTCAAAGCATTGAGTCATAGATGTTTTTAAAAGCACATAGTTGTTCTTAGCTTCCCTTGGTAGCCTACTGTACATATCCCTAGCTTGGCTGGATAACAACAGGGACATGAACTTCGATTTAAGCGGCTAATCCCATTGATTAACCTCTGCTGCCAACTCGAACTGTTCTGACCAGTCTAACCACCCACGACCCACACCTCTAAACGTTTCTGGCATAAAAACAGGTCGGGGAGGTGCTCTAACAACAGCGTGCGGATGCGGCATCATGGCTCCCCCACTCCCAACAGATGAGCCCGCTACCAGCTCCCCAGACGTAGTTGGAGGCTGGGAAACCTGACTGATGTGACAACACAGGACTGAGCTACGATGTTATTGTAACTCAGTCCTGCGTTGTTGCATCAGTCACCTGGGAAATTGAGACAAAAGTTCAGGAGGCTTAAGTGGTGGATCGTGACCCAGGGAATGGACCTCCTGACTGCCTGTTTGTCCCTAATTTGGTGCATTCTCAGGTCCTCCAATAGGGGCATAATTCCAACTTTGTCTGTGAATGGGGTGGGGCTGGGCTGGTCTCCTTCCAGGCCCTCTTGCCTGTCATGCTCTGGTCCATGGGTCCTTGGGCCCATGGGGGGTCGGGGTTGTTGGTGCGTGTGTCTAGTTTGGGGGATGCCCTTGGCAGGGTCCTTGGGGGCTTGAGTGGGGCTGAGGCATGCCTTGAATGGTTCACTTGGCGCTTGGGGCAGAGCTGGGAGGGGGGCTGGTACATTCTGGTGTGGGGGGTGCCGTCTGACCAGCCTGGTGTCGCCCTCTAGGTGTGGGCTAGGTCTTCCTTGGCTGTGTTGGGCGCGGGTGGTGGACGATGAGCGGCAGGTGTCCCCCAGGACTGGTTGTTTTGCCCCCTGTTCCCCCTTCCTTCCCCCTCTCCTCCTATGCTACCCCCACCCCCCTTTGGTCTGCTACCAGCCCAGCAGGTGGAGGGAGGTGATCTGCTGTTGTATGGACACACGGGCTGGTGGTCCATGGGCCTCTGGGTTCAGACCCCAGCCCCCGTTGGTAGGGATGCAGTCTTTGTGGGATTGGGGAGGGGGTGTAGGTGCCTCTTGGGCTGATCTCTCTGCCTGTATGAGGGGCCAGGGGTTGCATGCTCATGGGGGATCCAGGGCTGCCAGGGAGGGGAGCTGAGTTGTTGACAGGTGATGACAACACTAATTACCCTTGTTATTGTTGGTAGTACTAGTACTAATTATAATATAAATAATGATGTTAGGATTAATGTTATTATTGGCCCTAGTGTTGTTGTTGCTGTACTGTCTCTTTTGTCACCATTATTATTATAAGTGCTTCATTCGCAGGTATACATACTGCTCTTTCTCAATCTATTTATGTAGACAGTCAAGGGTGTATATATGTATGTAAGTGGTTGCCTATACATTTATAATTGAATGTACGTACATATATGTATGTATGTTTTTGTGTAAGCGCACATTCAGAATGTGTACACATAAAACACACGTCCTCCTTTCTTACACACACACACACTCACTCACAGATCATTTTCTGTTTGTCCCTTTTATTTTATGTCTGTTCATTTATTACTATCATCTGTCTCCTACTGTAATGCATCTCATTATGAAGACACATCACACAAACACTACAGTGATCATCACACTACACAGTCCACACCCATCACTGTTGTGTATTTTTGTCAGTCTTGTACTTATGTGTTCCATGTTGGTAGTTTAGTCCTCCTTGGCAAAATTAAGAAGTCAGATATTAAAATATGTGAGATTAACTTGCTGAAGGACCCCCCCCCCCACACACACACATTAATGAATCATATGAAAATATCTGCTGCAACATTAAAATGCATAAAAAAAAAAAAAAAAACAACATGAGAGATTGAAGACTAAGCTTCTGGACCTCAAGGACAAAGGATGTTATGTTAATCAGAGGCTAAATAAAGAATAAAAAAAATGTTGTCTGTCTGTCTGCATTGCAGCTGCATAACAGGTGACAGAAAGGAATGGACTTATTTGCAAATAGGTGTCAGTTATTAGAAAAGCAGGATTAGATGGGTATGTCAAGTAGGTGCAAGTGAATTATATTATTCTTTTTAACCTTGTTACGTACCCATGTTTGTTTCTGTCCTAGGCTTACTGCAGCTCTCAGTGTATCTGCTGACCAGATAGCAGATTCAGTCACAAATATTCTATTTAATCTTCTTAGTCTAGCAGCTTGACGTGTATATCTTTTGTTTTGTTAGTGATAGATGGGGAAGGATTTATCTAGAATAGACAGCTCTTATTTGAAAAAAAAAAGAAAAAAACTATAATTTGCTTCAAGGATTTTCAAAAGTGCAGGAATGCTGAAGACGTCATTATGTAAGAACTCTCTTCATTTGAACATGTGCATAGATGACCCTTTGGTTGTTTATTTAAGCAACCAAAGAGTCATCTATGATTTAATATAGACATCTGAGTCACTTTTAATCAAGGCTGAATTCAGTGTAAAATGAAGCTGATTTGCCTCTATGGAGTTGAAAAATCCCTACTGGATAGCAGTTATGCATAAAACTGTGCAAGCCACAGTCACAGCGGCATCAGTGAACAAAAAGATGTTTTAATTTGTGTCAGTTTTTAATACTGTACTGACTAATGAAAGTCATATCGCATTTTTAACAAATATCTTTTTCTTAAAATAGTAAAACAAAAAACAAAGCTATTCTTGGACACAGAAGGAGGATAAGTATGAATGAAAATGTTTCAGCATATTAACTTTATGATTTACAATTGAGTTCTTGAAGGTTGATTCTATTCAAATTGGAACAATATAAAAAATAAGGAAATGTAAGAAATTGAAACCTATGCAATCCTTTATATTCACTGAGGTTTTTTGTTTGACAGATATTTAAGAAAATATTCTAATTCTGCTGCTTAGATGTAAAAGAGGTCAACACATCTCAGTTAACAGAAAGAATGACTCATCCTGATGTGGTCATGTGGTATAAGGAAAGACGACGACAAAAATATTCTATATGTAACAAGTATGTGACCGTAACAGCAAATGTCCTAGATTAACTGGTCAGTTCACATAACCTCACACAAGTGAAATTCAGCTTGCCAATTGGATTCATTCTTTTGATGTCTTTCATGTATTTTTTAAATTTATTTGTGAACTTCCTTATGTGGTTGCACCTGCTTGTAACTGAATTTCACAATTGAAAACTGATTTTTTTAAATTAACTAGTTTGTGAAATACACCTAAGAGGATGTTGACAGATCTGAGAGGTTGCCTCTTGACATGCCTCAAAATGTCCATGAAGTCTTCAAGTAGCTGCACAAACTTGCAAAGGTCACCTTTGAAATTAGGCTGTAATAAATGCACTTGGATGTAGAAGACCAATGTCAGCACTGACTGCACCACATGATTTTCAGATTAACATAAAATTGCAATGCTGCCTCTTCCTAATGTTTGGACTTGTGATCATTGCTGTAGTTTATTACGGCAAGCTGACATTATGGTGGTAGCATGCAGTGAAGAACTGCTGCAAGGCCATTTGTTGTTATAAGAATGATCCATTTGTCACAATAGTGAGTATTATGAGAATGTTTTATTTTTGTTATTGGTTAGATGACTAACATCTCTGACATGGACAACAATTTTACTAAGTTTAATGTAGATTATATACACACGAGTAGTTATATGAACTCATCAGTATTCTATAAAAAATTAAAACGGCAAAGGATTTGTGTTATGATAAATTGTTTCCTTTTTGTATTATTTTCTCTTCTATCCAGGTGTCAGACAGGTGTGACTATGTTTTTGTAAATGGCAAAGAAACCAAAGGCAAGGTGAAGATGATAGTAAACTTTACCTACAGCTACCTGAGTGCTCAGCTCGAACTGAACGTGTGGATGCCCCAGCTTCCCCTCCAGATTGAGTTATCAGACACAGAGCTGAGCCAAATCAAAAGCTGGAGAGTACCCATCCTGACATCAAAACGGTGGGAGAAAGTTATTTTGCATGCACATTTCTTTTATTTGGTTTTTCTGTGTAATTTCTAGAAGCATCATTTAGTACATTCTACTTGAAATGCCTTCCCAAGGAATTAAAGGCTTCACTCTGTTATATAATATCCTGCAATATCAGAGAGTGATCCAATCAGGCTTAGACAGTTTTGACTGATTGAAGCATGGAAGTTGAAAGATTTTATTGTGTGACAGGTGTGACCTGTATGTGCAATATTTTGCTTGTATGCCAGATCTGGCTGGAACAGTGACGAAGTCGAACGAAAGGGGAAAGGATGCATGCTACAGCTTCAACATGCCCTTGTGCGGGTGCTCACCCATTTTGTGGCAGAGCAGGAAGACCCCCGTGATCCCACAGCTTATTTCCTAGGCTCTGATTGGCAAGTAGACGTCACAAGATTGGTCAGATACTTTATGAAAGTGGAAGACCCACGAGTTGTAAGGCTATGGGAAGGGAGGGTTCTTTCAGGCCGAGACGTTGGCACCACGACTGTCCAGGTAATAAACTACAGCTGATAACAACTTTGAAAAAACAGTCTGTAACATCCTTAAAAATCAGCATCTATTCAAATATGGTATAAATACGATCCATTCCTCTTCAATGGATAAAGCTGAGCTTTACATTTGACACATTTCTAAGTTTTCTTTGAACATGAGGAGATCAAGCTTGATAACAAGATACTGTCTGAGACATCATTTGTTTGCTTTACTTGACACTGTCCTGTGTTCTGTTGTAGGTGTTTTCTCCACTATCTGATGCTATCTTGGCTAAGACAACTGTCAAAGTCGTGGAGGACAAAGTAAGCATCACAGAGTTGGGAGTCCAGCTGGTTACAGGCCTCTCCATGATGTTACAACGTAGTCCTGGAAGCAATAGGGCCATCTTGGCCACCACTACGACACAAGAGATTTTACAGATTCCCAAACAGGTAACATTTTTAATGTTTTTTTGTTTTGTTTTAAATCAGTTCAGGAAAAAGGCTGGCTTGAAGGTGTAATTACAATCTCTGTTATTTTTTTGTTCTCTCAGGAAGCATTGGTCAGTGCTTGGGTGCAATTCAGTGATGGCAGCCAGACACCTCTTGACATCTATGAGCCAGCCTTCTTCAGTCTCACAGTCGCATCTTTAGATCAGGGTG
>JAOWBL010002540.1:0-13525 GCA_028564865.1 Zenarchopterus dispar | reverse complement strand
CTGGGGAAGAATGTTTCAGAGACTCGGACCATCAGCACTAGCTCCCCTGTATGTATATATACATGAAAGTACACAGCCCTTTCATGTATATACACATGAAAGGAACATGTCCTGGTGCAGCTGCAACAACCTGGAGCTCAGCTCCCAGAATGTCCCTGTATGGTACATTGGCACCACCAGGGACAGACACAGACTGAAATGCATTGTGGGCGCTGCTGAGAAGGTGATCAACCACAACCTCCGACCTTTACACGACCTGTACATCGCCAGGATCTTAGGTTGTGCAGGTTAGATTGCCAGCTGACCCTTCTCACCCTGGACACAGCCTGTTTAACACCCTCCCCTCAGCAGGAGACTGCGGTCCATTTGGATCAGAGCTTCCCGCCACAAGAACAGCTTTTTCCCCTCAGCCTTCAGACTCATGAACAATAGTTAAATGACTCATAAAACAGCCATACTATGCACCTGCAACTGTTTACACGTGTATATATTGTAGATTTTTTTTATTTTTGGAAACTTATACCTTGTATGTTTATTTTATTTATTCTGATTCTATTTTTTTCTGCTTTTTCCAAATTTTTATTTCTGCATCATTACATCTTCCTAGTCTGTGAACCTATTTTACTGTGGGAGGAAACCAGAGTACCCAGAGAAAACCCACACAAGTGCAGAGAGAACATGCAAACTCCACACAGAAAGATTCCTGGTGGACGGGGAATCAAACCAGGAACCTTCTTGCTGTGAGGAAACAGTACTAACCACTAAGTCACCATGATGCTCATATACAGGAACCACTGACTGAAAAATAGCACAGCTGACCATGAGGTGACAGTAATGTGTGTTTTTTTTAACTGTTCACAAACGGTCAGCAGCACACAAGGAGACAAAAAAAAAGAATACAGCAAAAAAAAAAAAAAACAGAAGATACATGTAAACAATGGATGCTACTTTTGTTTTTGTTTTTGTTTTTTTTTGTAAACATACGCCGCAGTTGTAGTGATTGAGATTTTAAAAAAAAAACTTCTAAATGCTGTAATACATTAATAAGACCTGAACCAACTCGTCAGCCCGTCTTGTACTCTCTAACTTCATCAAATCTACTGGCAGCAAAATGTTTCTGGTCCAAATGAGGTATGTTCACATGGGAGTGCTGAACGTAATTTAGAAATCCCAATTAGCAAAGACCCCCCACCAGAGGCCAACCTGAGTACCTCTTCTACTACATGGATGTTTTTTGCCCAATAAAAAGTTCCTGAAGGCCACTTTTATGGTGCTGTTCCTGGTAATGGAGACATGTAAATAGCCTGACCCCGGAAAATCCACCCAGAAGATCCGCTAGTGAAAACACGCCTCATGACATCATTCATATCTGTAATGTCTATCAATAAGTTTTATCAATAACAATTACAGTTTATGTGAGGCAGGGAGTAGGCGTAACCTACAACCAAACTAACAGTTTTAGATAGTGAGCTGCATGTCTTCACATGAGCTGCAGCCTACAGGGTTCACCTCTTTGACCTAGCTTAGCACAAAGCTCTGTCACTTATCTCTCCTTTAAGCACCACTTTAGTCATTGCTTTCAGTCTTTATGATCAAATGAAAATGGACTAATATTTGGAATGATACATTTGAAATTGGATTATTGTAAATACTGAACCTGGCTTACCTGATGTCTTGCCTTCCCACAGTCTGCCTTTTATTTAATATCCACTGTGATCACAACCTGCAAACATTAAAGTTTACTATATGTTTACTGTCTGTTTGTCTCTATCTCCCAGTTTTACTGTCTCTAATTCTCACTCCACCTACATTATACCTGTTTATATGTCTCTCTTTGCAAATTTCTCTGTTGGTCTTTCTGTAATAAACTTTCTTAGCTTACGCTCAGTCAGTCCTGTATATCTGCTCTGAGGGAGCTGGATTCCCTCCTTGCTATTTTTGCATCATAACACATCCAGAGCTGCAGCACTAAATTTAGCGTTGGGGTGAGGCAACAGTATACATCAAGAGAGCAAAGAAGATTGTCTGGAAACATGTTAGTGAAATGAATCCTTATTTAACAAGTGTAACCAGACCTCTGCTATGCCCACTGAGGAGTCAATGAGACACCAGTTAAATTTAAATCATTTGTGCTGGGACTCATTCTGCATCTTAAAGGTATACACTGCCCTGACAAGTCGAACAAGTCATTGTGGAGAGATTTGGTCCCACTCTTTTTTTTACAACACTGCTTGAGTTCATTGAGGTTTGGAAGGTCATTTATGGTCAATTTTAATTTTATCATTTATGGTTAATTTTCTGGTGTGTTTGGGATAATTTTCATGATGTATAACCCAATTTCACATGGGTAGCTGTCGAACAGGTGGCATCACATTTGAACTTTGAACTGATCTGAATAATACTCAATAACATCTCCCAATAAAAATAATGTTCAAATCAAATCGAATTTTATTTATTTATTTTATTTATATGGCACCTTTTGTACGATGGGCAGCACAAAGTGCTTAACAGTAAAAATAAAGTAATTTCCACTCATCCACCAACCAAACCTAATCCCTATCAATGACAAAACACAATCAAAGGTTAGAATAAATATTAACATGGAAAACATTGTTGGGCACAGAAGAACCAGTAAGGGAACACTATCGCACTATCAGAGGGAGCTTCTGCATTGGGAGGCAGCTGCTACACCCATTATTGCACTGCACATTTTTTTTGTTTTGTTTTTGGAATATGTGGTTGATAAGCTATAAGAAAGGAAAAAAAAAAAGTTAAAATAAATATGAGATGAGAAACTGTTGGATAGTAGGCATGGTTGAAGTCCTGTTTGTCACTTGGAAATGAGTGGATTAAAGATCGCATCCAACATCATCAGGTTACAGGTGTAAACTGTTTCAGTCCAACACTGAGGCTCAGAAAAGTCCTTTCACAGTAACATGTCCAGGATTACACTATCTGCTGTTACTAACCACTGCTAGCACTCCTGAGCAACATCTGCTGGTCCCTTAAGTCTTTACCCCACCTCTATTGTCTAAAATGTGTGCTGAGAGATGAGAACATGCTCCTGCAGACCCTTCTTGAGAAACACTGTATCCCATCTGAGCTACAGGCTCAACCATTCTACCTCCCAAGGATCCCACACTCCACTAAATGACTGAGAGAAAAAAACGGACAAAATATCTACGTTCCAATTTTATTGTGTGCAACATCCTTGATCTCTTTTCTTCAGCTCGTTTACATTTCAGGTTTTTTTCCTATCATTAGCTGGTTCCATATGTAAATAACTTTCCACTGTTGCATTGCATTAATCTTGCTTTTTATTTGTTAATGAGAGACAAATTCCAGTGTTTGGACTAATAACATTTGTCAAATGTTTTTTGTATTTAAAGACCATAAAATATGATGAGGCCACATGACTCTTTAACAGCATTATTTAGCTGAAGAAGTTGTCTTGGTATGTTATAACTTTCCAGTAAGTCAGATGTCTCTCCATTTACAGTATTTCTTTGCAACTCTTGCATAAATACATAGATACAGCAGAGAGAGCAATGCAGCTTGTCACAGGTGATTTTTCTGTTTCGTCAGAGCAGAAGGAGACCCTGCTCACCTGTAACTTGATCCCCAGATCACCTTGCTGCTGATGACAGAGAGCAGTAGCAGATAAGCTCTGGCTGGAGCCCAAACAGGCCTCCGTCAGGACTTGTTACTATTTTTTACCGCAGCCACTTCACTAATCAGAAGTAACCTAGTTAAAGCTGTTTTAAAAATTGTGTATACACCAATGGCAAATGGCAGAGAGGATTTGGCAAATTTTTCATGGGCACATCCCACACACTCACCTCTGCTCTGCTGCTCATCCCTCAAATGCATGTTCCTAACAAATGTGTTAGCAATTTAAAGGGAAACAAACAGGCTTTCCAACAGTATAAGGTTTATTACCAAGAAGCACTGCTACAAAGACAAATTTCCTTATTTCTTGCGCTAAATGTAAATTTATATTATAATACAAAAACATTCAAAACTGTTAGGCAAAATTAGGGATGTCTTTTTATAAATTTCAATATATGATAAGGATTTCAAATGAAAAAAAAATATTTTTGGAATATTTCACAGTTTATCAGACTTTAAAGAGTTAAGAAATGATTTTAGAGGAGCAGTTGTTAGAGCAGTGAACTATTTGTAGTTCAGTACTCTACAATAAGACGGATGATTCACAAATGAAAAAAAGCCAAGAACTACATTTCAGACCCTGTTGGACTTGCTGAGCATGTTACATAATAAAGTCCTTCATAACACAATAAGAATAAGGATGAAGAGGTATAGTTTTTTCGGCGGGTTGCCAGGAGAAAGAAAGCCTTTAGAAATTTTTTTCCTTCTAAAAAGACGAAGGTTCATAGACTGCACCTGAGCAAACCCAAAGACTTATACAGCTATCATCAACAGGCATTTTTTTCATTGTTAGAATACACACAACTTTGCTGTTAGAAATGAAGAAGGTTGTCTTAATTGGAATTGTCTAAACTGTATGTCATCATCTGGATGCAAATGCACATATGTTATTTGCATTTATACAACTGCATGTTTCCACCTCTATTTTTTTTCTCTTTCTTTTTTGTTATCCTTCAACCCCTTCTATATGCCTTTATTTTACAATATATCCAAGCCCTGAGTTTTAGGTCTTTCATATCTTGCTATTTCCCACTTCTGTCCTACCATCTGTCTGTTTTGTTCTCATTATAAACATTCACTGTCACAAATAGGTTTGGGGCTTTCAGGAAAGCCACATATGAATTGGGAGCAGACTCCAATCTAATGAGGAAACACATAAACACCGAGCCGAGTGAGTCAGTGATGAAACATGATTTGCCCCAGTGGTCTGCATATCTGTCAACACCAGAGCAGCTGGGTAAAGAGATTGAAGCCAAATTTAATCCTTCTAAATATTTCCTATTATAAAATGACTCCTCTTTAAACTGTGATTGGCAAATGCTTTTAGGTTTGTGGTGTTATTTGCACATTGTATCCACTGTGATGCTAAAAGATCCTTTCATGTCATTTGAATTTGAACAGGAGCCTGTTAAAAATGTAATGTAGTTTGTTTATGGACTTTTTTCTTTCTTTTAGCTGTCATGGCAACAAATGTGTCCAGCTTGGGTGAAAAAATGTGAAAAAAGTGAGTAGCATGGAGATAGTTTCACATACATGAAGATAATCAAAATGTAGGATTTAAAGTGAAAATAACAAAAGAAAAAGCATTCTTCAACAAGAAGAAGTCCACACTGCAGGTTGACATGCATCATGGACACCTAAAATCTCAAACTCATGCTCAAATTTACATTTAATCCTAAAATTAGTAAAAATATCAGGTTTTAAAATGTCAATTTTTAGAACAAAATATGGGTGCACAAGAAAATTACATAGTCCTGTTCTTGATCATCATTGAAAATTTGTATTCTTCCACACCTGGTTTAACATAAAAATTCTGTTATGCCAACAGTGTAATAATAAATCAAATTAAGTCCTAGTTTTAAACAGGAAACTAGGATTATGTCTGTTTCCCTTTGCTTGATTTGACCCATTCTTCTCTTTTTCTCCCATCATAATTATTGTGAGCACTAGAGGACGCTGTGGTGTGGACATGTGTGCTCGTCTCAGTAAGTGGAAACATGCAGCACAACATACTGTGAAAATGAAACGAAACAAAATAAAGTGATAACACTGTCACAGATATTATTAAACTTGACAGTGGAATGATGTTCCTGGCTTATATGTTCGCCATCAGATCTGAAAAATATTTTTATAGATACCAAAACCTAATTTTTCTCCCCATTTAAATAAAGTCTTGTTAATGTACACATTTCTCAGTGAAATCAATTATTCTTTATCATCAATACCTTTGCATTCCTGTTAAGGGTCACTGGGATCTGCTTTAGTTTATCTTCTCTCCCCTGGGACACCCTGGACAAATCCAGCAGAGGACAAACAATCCTTTCTGCTGGAACTTTAGGATCACCAGTGAGCATAGCATACATGTTTATGGATTATGGCTGGTGTACAGAAAACAAATATAACCACAGTGAGTAAACAAGCACCTTCCAGAACCCACTGCAGTTCCTTATTGTCGTGGGGTTGGAGTGGAAGATGCAAACATACACCTTCTTCAACAAACCCACAGTCATCTAGATAAAGCAGCAGCAGACTTGAATTCTTAAGGAAGCTTAGATCCTTCAGCATTTGCAACAAGATGTTGTAGATCTTCTATAAGTCTGTTGTGGAGAGTTCAATCACATCTGCAGTCATCTCTTGGAGGAGCAGCACCAGACCAACTGACTTAAAGAAACTAAACACACTGATAAAGAAGACTGATTCTGTTCTGGGGACTGTTCTGGAGCCCCCGGAGATGACTGTGTATAGGACACTTTACACAGTGAAAGACATCATGGACAACTCTGAACATCCTCTTCACAGCACAGCGATTCAGAAACAGTCTTCAGCCAGAGGCTCCTTCAGGTCCGCTGCAATCAATTAATCAATCAACCAAACTTTATTTATATAGAACTTTTTCTACAATAACATGTAGCACAAAGAACTTTAACAGTAAAACCAAAACCAGTCTCACCCATCCACCACCCACCCCCAGCACCCCTGAACCGACTGTGATCAATGATAAAATACAATCAAAGCTTAAAATAAATAATATGTACAACATCAGTGGGCACAGGACAACCAGTAAGGGAACACTTTCCTACTATCACAGGGAACCATCTGGATCAGGAGGCAAACACCCTTGCCAGACTGCATGGTAGGGGCCACAACCCAATCCCGAGTGGGGTAGAGTACCAAGCACCAGTGCTGTTGGATGGGTGTATGGATCCCACCACAACCCAGGGATGAGTTGGGCCATCGCGATGGTACCCAGAGTCAACAGCACCTCCAATGCAGAGGGCTCCCACAGAGACAACACTGGAGTTAAAAAGTAAAAAGTATAGATAAAATAAAGGTAAAAATTAAAAAAATATATAAAATAGAATTTTTTTTTTAAATAAATCATAATAGGAAAAGGCAAATAAATATATCTGATAACTGCAATACATGACTATAAATGTGATTTAAAAAAAGCAGAGCTAAAGAGAAAATCAAAGACAGGAAGCCTAAAAGAGAATTCAAATAAACATTAGTTAAAAGCCAGATTAAAAAGGTAGGTCTTGAGTCTGCTTTTAAAAATGTTTAGTCTCTGCAGCTGTCAGGTTCTCCGGCAGGCTGGTCCATAAACGTGGGGGGTAGTACTGGAAGGGAGGCTCACCATGGGTATTAACAACAGGAATTTTAAGAAAGCTGGAGGACCTGAGGGTCTACAAGGGTTCATAAGTTGAAAGCAAATCAGTAAGATAAGGTGGTGCAAGAACATTAAGACTTTTAAAAACCATAAGAAGTATCTCAAAAGCAATCCTGAAAGACACGGGGAGCCAATGCAGTGATTTTAAAAACGGGAGTGATGTCAACCCACTTTCTACTCCTTGTCAGTAGACGAGCAACTGTGAGTTCTGAAGAAGCTGAAGTGAAATGGTTTTGTTGGGAAGACCAGAAAGCAGGGCATTACAGTAATAAATGGGACTTGAGATAAAAACATGCATCAGCATCTCTGCGTTGGCCCGAGAGAGAAATGGGCGGACTCTCGATATATTCTTCAGATGATAAAAACCTGTTTTAACCACATTCTTAACATCTGGAATAAAACTTAGTTCAGAGTCAGGAATGACACCCAGGTTCTTTACTTGATCTGATGTCTTTAAAGATAGTGCATGTAATTTTGACAAATGTTTCTCTCTCTTTGTCCTTGGTGCTGATAACTAAAACTTTGGTTTTGTCTTGATTGGAAGTTTTCTGCCATCTATGATTTAATATCTAAAATACAATTAAAAAGATCATCAATGGCCTGTGTGTCTTCAGGGGACATGGTGATGTATAGCTGTGTATCATCAGCATAGCTTTTAAAATTAATGACATGTCTCCTAATGACACCCCCAAGTGGAAGCATGTACCCAATTAAAAAGAACTGGGCCTAGAACTGAGCCTTGAGGTACACCATATTTGATTTTATGGCTCCCTGAGGAGCACGTATCTATACTTACCAGAAACCTTCTATCTGTGAGGTAGGATCTGAACCAGTGCTAGAGAGGCCAACCAAGTGCCTAAGTCTGTTTATAAGGATTAGGTGGTCTACTGTATCAAACACAACACAGACCGTTTCAGGAGATCCTTCAGACCAATTTTTGCTTTTGTTTTAGTTTATCAGATTTATTTGCTTATTTTATAGTTTATTTGGGTTTTTTTTAAATGGGCAACTGGTAGCCTAGTGGTTACAGGGGAGTGGGAGGGGGTAGTCATGGAGGACCCAGGTTCAATCCCCTGGGTTAATAAAGGTGAGCCACTGTGGGCCCCTAGACAAGGCCCTTCACACCCAACAGCTCCCTGGGTGCTGTTGGGTCAACTGTGTTGGGCTGGGTTAAAAGTAGCAGACAAGTTTCAGTGTGTTTTGTATTGTACTAACAACAATAAAGATTATCTCTATCTTAAATTGGTTTTAGCCTATACAGCACTTTGGTCAACTGAGGTTGTTTTAAATGTGCTCGAGAAATCACTTGACATTTAACATAAATATAAATATATGTACACAAGTCCAGATTGTGGTAGAGACAAAAAGCAGCGAATGATTTAAAGGTCTTCTGTAGTTGACACCAGTTGAAAATTGCTCTGAGTCCTGACATAATTGTGCAAACTTCCCCCACAGATCAGGACTGGATATCAAGGCCTAAACTGGTGCAAGGAAATGTTAAAAATAATTTAACGAAAACCAAAAAACAAGGGTTTTGTTTAAATAAAAAGCTAAATCAGCTTTGACAGATTTAAGCATTTCTTTTTCTCTTTCTTCATCTTCTCTTTGGTTTTAGCTGCAGCAGCACAGAAAATAAAGCCCCTTCATCTAACTAGTATTGCTTTAATTTGTTTGTTCATAATGTCCACTTGGAGGCAGTCTAGTACTTTACCAATGCATTCAAAGAGCCCACTGCTGGAGTGGAATCAGTGTGAAATCGGTGGGTCAGTGCCTACTAACACACAATCACCTACTTACATGGCTTGGGCTCTGTGACTACTTCGGCTCCTTTACACTTTCCTCTCTGGATCAAAATGAAGTGAAGTGACATTTATATTGAAAAAATCAATATGTAAAGGAGAGTAGAAGGTTCTGACCAGCATGGTTATCCACTCCTGAATAAATATGGATATTTTAGAAGAATAATTTAAATAAACAGGATTTTGTTGGACACAATAAAAACAAATATTCTACTTTTACACCTTTAATTGTGACAAAGTAACTGACAAACCAGACACCAGGCAACATGAAATAATTCCTTTCATACTTGCATTTTCTCCTGTAAATGTTACAATCCTTTCATTATTACAAACCTCAACTTGCAGTTTCCCCCTTCACAGTCCTATCATTCTTTTTTCTTTTCTTTATTTCATATATTTCTAATCTAATTATTACAGCACCAACAGGAAGCAGTAGATTTAACTTTCACAGCAGTCGATTTGAACTTTGGGAAGACTCTTGAAGAAGTCTTTGATGCCTTGAAAGTAGAAAATACTTTTATTGAATGGTAATTGCTACCATAACTAACATACAGCACTCCATTACCAGAATTATGAAAATATATTAACACAAAATATAATCAAAAGCTGAAACAGACAAAACTGGATTTGTGTTCTCATTCATTTAGTTGCTCTTTTTTAGAAGTCATTTGTTTGCATTTAGTCTGACAGGGATTTTTGAAATAATTTCACTACTGTTATCTACAGAAGGGAAAACTAAAATAAGTTTTCATACTCTTCATTTTACCATGGTTTACATTCAAATATTTCAGGCTGTGTGATGTTTGAAGTCTCATGAAAATGGCTGATTTAGCTAAGTCATGTACTACTTTGTTTTTTAATGTAGGTAAGAAACAGCCTAATAAGGTGGAAGGAGGAACTTCCATGATTCAACCCAACCTGAGAGGGACTTGAAAGACATCTGCTTTTTCAGAGCTTCAGGACGGACCAAGAACTTCCAAGATTCTACCCAATCTTCAAAGAACTTGTCTTCAGGTTCTTCTTCAGTCATGAGCTTGTTAACTGAACCACGCACTTTCTTGGGACGTGGTTGGGTTTTACCCAAGAGGTGGCATCCTGCCCACTTCCTGTCTGACTGCTTTTCCTTCTCAATGTTGGAGAGCAAGTGTTTTTTTGTTTTGGTCTTCTTTGTTAAAATCACTCTAGGGTCATTTTGGCTCCCTTTCCCCTTCTTCTTTGTACTGGAACTCTGCAGGAACAGATGGGAGTTTGTCCAAAATCTAAAGTTTGCATGAGCATGGCTTGAGTTGGATTTGATGCTATCATCCACCTTCTTTTGTCTTAACCACATCACTGAATAGTAAACAGGGTTAGGACAAGACTCCACCCAAGGTTGCTCCAGGTGAGGCATCGGGTTGGCAATCCTGAATGACCTACCCCATTTACATCTATATTCATTTGCTATGGCTTGTTGCTTCTGGGCAGTGTCACTTTTGTTCTGATCAGTTATTCCTGAAGATTCATAATGACTGCGTTTATGTTTTAAAAGAGGCTCAGCACTCCATGAAGACTTCCATTCACTTTCAGGGTATCTTTTCCTGAAAATGTTGTTGTCAAAAGAGTGGCTCATTTTAGCTTTGGCTCTCTCCAAGGAAGTGATCTTTTTCACTTGTTGAATTTCTGCCGATTCATCTACCCACTTGTCTCTCAGGGCTTGCTCAGTAAAGTGCAGTGTGTGGTGGAAGGACCACTTCCATGCATCCCTCCACTGAATTAGAGAGGGTTTGTCATGATGGAAGTGAGTTTCTGACACCATCCATGATTTCTGCCAGTCAGATATGGACCTAGCAGGCTTTTGTTGTTCCAGATTATCAGAATAATGGGAAGGCCCACTTGACCTTCCTTTGGTGACCTTGCCTTGTCCAGGTTCTGATTGATGCTGATGCCTTGAGAACTTCCATGATTCTCCCCAAATCCGCTCCTCAGTGGGTCCATTCTTAGGGAATTCTGCATATGCCAGCTCATTCTGGTGCCGCTCCAAACTTACACGCATTTGTGGCGCAGTAGACCAGCCTTGCTGCCACAAGTCAGATTTCTGATTCAGGGGCTGGTTGGTGAATTTCCATGACCCTTTCCATTCTGAGGAAGTGGGCTTTGTGTCACTCCCCAACTCACACTCTTTGAAAGGATTCCTTGGATTAGGCCTGAGTCTTCTCCTTTCCAATCCCATTCTATTTTTTGTCAACTTCCAAGAGTCCATCCATTCTGAGGGAGGCAAGACTTTCTGCAGTTGCTTTAGAGAAAGCAGTTTTGAATCCATGAATTCTTTCTTTCTCTGAATTATCACATCATGTTTGAGTTGCTCATAGTAGGGGTCTGCTTTCTTTGAATAATCTGCCTTGGGATTTTTTTCTACCTTTTGAGGCTCTGAAGCCATTTCCATCAGCTGTGGTGAGGCCTTCAGTACCTTATCTATTTCTTCAGATGGTTTTGAATTGTTTTTTATCACTTGCCATGACTTCTTCCACTCAGTAAATGGCTCGAACCTGGTGAGCTGCAAGCACAAATCTTTGTGGGTTTGCTTGAGAGGCACATGCATTATTTCATTGTAATTGAACTCTTTCTCCTGGTCATGATGATCTAAATCATTAAAAAATTTAGTCTGATCAGACTTTTTTAGGTTATTGACTTTCTGAGCTGTTTTCCATGAACTGGCCCACTCTTCACCAAGAGCTTGAACCTGAGGTAACTTTAAGTCATGGCTTCCATGATGGTTGACAAGTCTCCAACATTCTCCCCATTTGGAGCTCATTTCACTTGCCTTATCTTGCTTTTTGCTAAAAGCATCAAGCATTAAATCTTCATTTGGAGCAGTAAAATATTCTTGCTGATTTGCAGGCTTGGTGGCCTGCCATGAATCAACCCACTCCAGTGAACTCAAGACTTCATTATGATGCTGGGTTTCCACCAGCGACGTAAAGACTCCATACTTGGGTAAATTCTCCCCATTTTTAGATTTATTCTGTTCCTTAATTTTGTCAGATCGATTCCAGGATTCTTGCCATTCTTCACTGGGAAGACTTGATTCCAATTGTTGGGATTCTACTATAACAGAGTCCGGCTTTCTCCAGAGATGAAGGGCCTTAGGATCTACAATATTGGGCTCATCCAGCCAAGACATACCAGCTTCAGAGCAAGGCTGGTGGGTGCAAAACATCCAGCACTGGCCCCAGTCTCTAGATGATGAGCCCTGTTCTGATGAGTCTAAGGACTTGTTGTATTTCCATGCTTTACTCCACACCATTGTTGAAGGTTGACTTTGTGTGATGAACATTAGTAACTGTAGCCTGGTCAAACTCTTGTCCAGCACCTTTTTACCTTTGTAAGTAGTGGCTGGGGTGGGAATTCCTCTGTCCTGGATTCCTGGTTTGCCAAGTGTACCTGACCCTAAACCACGAGTAACAATACGAGGAGCTGGGGGTTCCTTGCTTTTCCAGATGTTGTCATCTATCTCAATCTCAGAGTGTTTGACTTTCCTCTCCGCTCTTTTGTATCCTCCCATTTTGGCAGTCATACGATTTGCCCAGTCCTTGTTAATGCTGTAGAAAGAAAGAGAGGAAAAAACATTCGAGAGTCAGTGTAGCAATGGCATACTGGCTGTCTGACAGGTTTAGGAAGATGAACAATAACAGCAAAGTTCACAGAGGAAAGGGAAGGTCAAGGAACATGCTCACTGGAGCACACAGAGATTTAGACAGCAGGATCTAACAAACCCAGAAAGTTTATGAGTTGGTATCAAAGTAAAACAGCTTTATTGTGGTGCTTAATCAATGTAAATGGGGATCAAAACTGCATAAAAATATACCTTCAACAGCAGTATAAAACAAAAAGTAAAGATTGAGCAGCAAGCACTCCTGACATTATTAGTCTTGTTTTCGGTTTTTAAATCTGCATTTATTAAAACTGCAAATGCCTACATATGCAATTCTGATGTGGACACAGATCCAATTCATTTCAAAATGTTATTTTAAAAAAATTGGACCATCCAGTGGTTCAACTGGTGCAGTTGCTTAGCAGTGGGGAGATTCAACTTCAAGCTGGAGTCTTTCTGTGCATCAGGTCTTTCTGTGTAGTAGGTTGTGTCAGAGAGGGCATCTGACGTAAAACACCTAACCAAATCAGTGTGCAGACTGCAGTGATGCACTGTAGAGACCACTCCATCACAGATGTAGCTGAAGTGTGATTACTATTCTCAAAGAAATTGGACAGATGCAGACATATCCTAAAACTTTTTCAGTCATTGTATTTTTAAACATGTCCCTGCGTTCTCTGCATAGCAACCACTGCAAAAGTCTACCAACATACACATCTATTACATCCATTTTTCCCCACCATAGACATCTTCCATCAA
>JAOWBL010002539.1:0-13526 GCA_028564865.1 Zenarchopterus dispar | reverse complement strand
TATGTGTATATATATATATATATATATATATATATATATATATATATATATATATATATATATATATATATATATACCCCTTGGATAAAGGTTTTATGAAATTATGGTACTGACCATTAAAATATATGCAGGCACACACACACACAAAAAAAATCATCCCAACAACCAGAGTAGTTGCGCCAGTAACCTGGGAAATAGACAACATCATTCAGGAGGCTCTGTTCACTCAGCCCTACCCAGGTAATGGCCCTTCAAATTATGTTCTTGTTCCTGATAGTGCCCAGTCTAAAGTGCTAGAATGGATCCATTGTTCCTGCTTCTCCTTCCACCTGGGTGTCAGCCGAACCCTTTCCCTCCTGAAACGACACTTCTGGTGGCCCACCATGGACAAGGATACACGGGCCTTTGTCCTCGCCTGTCCAACCTGCGCTAGGGGGATGGCCTCTCACTCCATGCCTATGGGTCCTTAACCTCTGCCCATTCCTGAACGTCCGTGGTGACCACATAGCTGTGGACTTCGTTACTGGCCTCTCTTCGTCGCAAGATAACACAGCATCCTCACCATCGTGGTTTTCCAAAGCGGCTCACTTCATTGGGCTGCCAAAACTACCCACTGCAAAAGAAACTGACGAACATGTCACTCAACATGTATTCAGACTACATGGCATTACTGCTAATATTGTGTCTGACGGTGGCATGCAGTTCACCTCCCAGGTGTGGCGCGCTTTTTGTGAAGCCCTGGGTGCCACAGTTAGTACTGTCAGGATCCCTGGTTTTTTGTTCCCTGATCCCTGGTTTCTGTTCCCTGTGTCTGTTGTCTCCTGCTCCCCCTTGTGTCTCTCTGTGTGTTTGTCTGGAGCTGGGCGGAGAGTTTGGTGTTCCTGGTCTGCCTCTTCCACCTCCTACTCACCTGCAGCCAATACTACAATCAAGACCCACACCTACAGCAGTATAAAGACCTGGTTCATTTCTTCACACACCACCAGATCGTCCATTTACCCACCGTGGTATTTACTTTGATTGGCTCAGCTTCTGTTTCTCTGCAATTTTTGAACTGAGAACTTAGTTTGTTTTTTTGTTACTCCAGACCCTGCTCTCGGATTCAGCGCACTCCTGCCCTCTGCTCAACTCTTTTGATCCACCATATCCAGTCATTACAACAGACTTTAGAAATGCTGATTCTCACCTGGTTTACATTTTGTTGAAAACTGTAAGTTGTATAGATTCAGATATGTAAAGCTTGGTATCAATGGAAAGAGGAGCTTGTATGACACCAAAATGTCAATGAGTGATCTTTCAGGAATTTTAGCTTTTTTTTTTTTTTTTTTTGATGGCAGCAATAAAAATGTTGGGACATGGGCAACCCAAGGCTGGGAAATACCTCCAGGAATTTCAAATACCTTGGGTTCCAGTCTTAGGTTGTTGAACTTGTTGTATCCAATGGTGAGTAAAATCATAAAGGTATACACAGAGGATCTGTTTTTCAGAAGCAAAGATGAGTCGAGGTTCACCAATCTGTGAAAAACTGCATTTAGAAATTCTTAACAAAATTTAGAACATGTGTAATGTTGCAAATTTTGCCTCATTTATAATCTTCTTCAAAAGATTATGAGAATGTTGGGAAATTTGTTATATGGGACTAGGTTATAAATCAGTGCTGGAGGTTTATGAAATTCAGACTGTCAGGAAGTGCTGCCTTAACAACAGGCATGATTTTGTAATGGAAATTACTTGATAGATTCGGAAGAACTTACAGAAATCACTCTCTGAGAACATGGAACACCATACACAAATGTTAACCCTCTGCTCATCAGGTCTCTTTTTGATTATTTCAGACACTGAAATGTATGTTTAAATTACTATATCATAAAAATAAATAAAACATGCAAGATTACAGAAGAGGAAAATTAATAACTACATGCCAGTGTATGTGAATGTAGAACACGAAAAAAAAAACTATCCCAATCTAACAAAATACTATACTTTTAGTATATCTCTGGATTCATTTATCAAAAACATTTACACTTTACAAAGCCCTTCTACATCTATAGGTAATATCCATTCAACATTTACCAATGATTGAGCCTAGATTAATTTCCCTATTATGTTGCAGAGAGTTTCAGAAAAGTTCTTAAAGAGTAATGTTTTGACAAAGTTTCCCCATTGGCCATTTTGGCATATTTTTGAACATATCACGCCATTGATGTTTTCAGGTAATAAACTGTACAACTTGTTATATGTGATATATATGTCACAAAATTGAGTAATTCCTTGAGTAAATATAACAATTTTGGGTTTATTTTTATCTGGTGAACTTCTCATTTTGATTGCCACCAACCCCGGGCAGTACAGTTTCAGAGCCGTAGGTATTTGCACAAAGTCATATATCAGGAGCCATTTGATGCATTGGCTGATTTACACATATATGGAATTTTGATAGGCAGCATGGTGGTTTCGTGCTTAGCACTGTTACCTCACAGTAAGAAGGTTCCAAGTTCAATTCCTTGGCTTAGCAGGAGTCTTCCTGTGTGGAGTTTACATGTTCTCTCCATGTATGCTGGCTTCCCCCTACAGTCCAAAAACATGCATTATAGGTTGACTGAGAATTCTGAATTGCCCGTAAGTGTGTGTTCTTGTTTATCTTTATATGTAGCGCTGTGATGGACTGGCGACCTGTCCTGGGTGTACCCCTACCCATTGGCTGTAATGAGCTGGGAAAGACTCCAGCAGACCCCTGTGACCCTGTACAGGATTAAAATGGATAGATGGAATTTTGACAGCCAACAAAATGAAGGGTAGTTCACACATTCATATAATTTCAGGTATAATGCCATCAGAACACAGAAAAAAAATGTGTTTCCTCATGATATAGTAGTTCTTGGTGGTCATGCTTTTTTATGGTTCTATCAGTAACAGAAACTATCTGAAAGAACAAAAAACATTTGAATTTATTACATAGAATTGATTCTTTTTCTCTTTTTTTGACTGCTGGCTTGTTGTGTTTTTGTCAGTGTGGTGATTCTTACACTGTTGCAGTCTGTGGAGTCTTAGCTTTACTTGATAGCAGGCCGCTTTTTTTTTTAAGCATGTATCAGCTGGGGACTAGAGCTGATCTTCTGTTGTACACTGCACTATTGTCTCTTTACAGTGCATCATCTATCCCAGGTATTGGGCACTATTCTTTGCGTGTGTGTGTAACCATGAATTATGGATCCTGATGAAAGGAACTAGCATTTCATCAATGTTCAGTTCAAATGCTTACATAAGGGATGGATACGTTGCACATCTGGAATAGATACTTCATGGCTAAACGGTATGTACACATTTTTGAACAATATACTGTATAATTCCACCCAGTCAAAATTTGTTTATTTATTTTTCCCCAAAGTGAGCATTGCACCTTTCAGCAAGACAATGTCAAATTGCATCCAATACAAAAGCATGACTTCTTAGAAGAGTCCACTTGAACTGACCTGCCTGAATTCCAGATCTTTCAACAACTGAAAAGAATATATTAACCATTAAACACAAGATATGACAAAGAAGACTCAAGATTGTTGAGCAGCTTGAATCCTAAATCAGCCAACATAAAATGACATTCCTCTCTCAATGCAAAAAAAACCAAACAAACAAACAAAAAAACCATGCTTCTTCAGTTACTGGATGTTTGTGGACTGATGTTTAAAGGAGACAGGAATCTACATGCAGGAGTAAATAAATTCCTCTCCCAACCTTTACAAGATCCATTGCTACTATCAACTTTTTTTTTTCAAAATAGCACATTTCTTCAGTTTCTACTTTTATTTTTTAATATAATTTATTATGATTAAATGTGGATTTATGAAATTTATAAACATTTACATTCCAACTTTTTTCAGAATTAGTTGTAGCGATAAGTGTAGGAGCTTGTGTTTTATTGGCATTATGTTTTAAACTGAGCCTTACCAACTGGAATGCTGTGAATATAACACTCTTTAAAGATGACTGTGGAACACATGGTAGAGAAGAGACATTCAACACACTGCCATCTGCCAAAAGAAATAGAAGCTAAAAAATAGAAAAGCCAGGAAATTTGAAAGACAAAACAGTTAGACAGAAACAAACTGTTACACAGAAAAACATTGTAAAACTGTGAGAGGAGGCTGAAAATGAAGAGTGCTGCAATGCTGGCAGATATTGGCATCTTTAAGCTGGCATGCTACCATGCCAAGTTGTAGGATTTACCCGGAAGCCCTTGGGCTTTGCTGTGAAAAGCTTCAGTCAGCTGGGGGCCCCATGGCAGGCTGGATCCAGGGTCCTATTGTCTTTGCTGCTTGAGAGAGGAAAATACTGGATATATGAAAGAAAAACAAGAGGAAGATACAAAGGAGAATGAAGCAATGGAGAAGGTTTAAAAGAAAGCATCAAGTGGTTTCCAGTAAAACCAAAATGCAGAAGCAGAGGAGAGTGTCTGACACTGATGTGCACTGACAACACTGAAAGTATTATTCATCACATTGTAGACTTAAACTCTAAAGAATTGAAATTTTTGAAATCTTGTTACAGTTTCACAGTATTTCAAGTCTGTAAACCTATTACTCAGACACACATGCTCTCAAACAGTAATTGGAATGCAATATATGGAGTTTTGTGGCCATTTGTTGGATGGCTTCATATGCAAAACATAAAAATGATCTAATATTATATTTTGTTACATAAAAACAAAAACGACTTAACAGTTTATTTAAAATATGCATAGGTAACAACATCCAGAATTAATTGTGTTAAGTCAGTGGACAGTTGTTGGCACAGTGCAGAAACAACATTGCATTAGTTTTGTCAGCTCTCTCTAGGTGAAAAGGCATTGGTTAATGCATTCAATGAACCTATAGCCTGGTTTTTGCTTTCCCAGGCCTATTGATTCTGTCCATTTGCAAAATGGTGAACCATACGCACCAATTTACGCAGCAAGGAAAAAGAGACTTCAAATTTTTGCCATGCACAAAGGCAGAGAAGATGGGGTAGGTTATGTGGGAACATTGTCATTAGTTTTATTTTAAATCTTCTCTCCTACTTAGGTGTTCTGTGATGTCCTGCTGGAGATGGATAATACCTACATTCTGTACAGTAAAAACATTTTGCAGTGGTGGTGGGGGTGAGTGGAAGTGGGGGGTCCTCCCACAGAAAATTTTGGGGTGGCCTGTTGGAGATGTGCATTACCTAAATTCTTTCTGAATCATAGCCTATATCCTGACTTGCAGGGTCTTCATGGGTAAGTCTGAGCTGAAAGTTCAGTTTGGAATGACTAACAAAGCATCAAGTTTGGGCTTAGCTGCTTCCACACAAGAGAGCCATAGTACATGACTGCCTATGTGCTTATATTCTTCTTTATAGACCTGTGTTTAAGATTTCAAGGCAAGTTCATGGCTGAATGTAGTTTGATTAATATTAGACTTTTTGATTGAAACAAAATGTGGTTTGAATAGTTGTTGAATTCTAAAGAGCATTTCATGATTTATGTTTAATCAAATATTAAACAAAAGACTAGTCAGTGAGGGACAGTTATTCTTAATTCAAGCCCTTTCCCACCACTGGGGCAAGCAGAAAGTAAGCATGGGGAAAAAAAGCAATAACAAATCAAGTGCTTATGTGAAAAGAATATGTGCAATATGGGGCAAGAAATATTTCAAGAATAATTATATTTGAATACAAACATGCAGGGAACAAATACAAATAGCTAAAGAATATCCTGAAAGCTCCAGCCAGTAACTTCCCAAAAATCCAGGAACACTAGAAAATTTGAATGCATACAGCAGGGGTGTCCAAAGTCAGTCCTTGAGTGCTGGAGTCCTGCATGCTTTAGATGTTGCCCTACATCTTCACACCATGACACAAATAACTGTGTCATTGACAGAGCTGTTCAGACCTTGATGACAACCTGTTAACAACCATTGACTGAAATCAGGTGTGCTGAAGCAGGGAAACATCTAAAACCTACAGGTTTCTGGCCCTTGAGGACAGACTTTAGACACCCCTGGTATAGTGTTTATACCCCTCCCAACCTGTTTGTGGAACTCCAGATCTGTCTTCCTCCCTCCTCCCTCTGCTGTCAAGGAGTGTGCCATGCTCACCAGAGCATGTGCATCTGTGCTGCAGTGTGCCAGCACAAGTAACTTACAATGTTATTATGGAAACTGTCAGAAAACAGATACCTGAGAATAAGACAATAATGTGCAGGACTGTGATTGACATTCTGTAAATGCACCCCGTGGGTGCATTTACAGAATGTCTGATTGAAGGAGCTGTGGTGGAAATTTGTAAACTGCATTGCAAGCTGCAGGTGGTGCCAAAGGGATGCAATTATTCCTCAAATTACCTAGTTTATGTAATATCAGAAAATAGTGGTAATTTCAGAAAATATGACAAAAATGAACATATCAACTGCAACAAAGCTCCATGTGCTTAGTGGTACTGGCTTGTAGCCTTCTCTGAGGCCATGGGGATAACTCCCATTTGAAGCAGGCCTTAGCGTTATCACCATTAATGAAGACACTGTTCCATCCAGGGCCAAGATGCTCCTGTTTAAGTCCTAGCAAGAAAGCACTCCACATCAGCATTGGACATGGCCAATACTTGTACCAGCTATGCAACAGGGAAAAGCCTCTGGAACTGGTTTACTCCTATCACCTGTGACAAATGGACCAAGAATATAATGAAAATAAGTGTTATTGCTTTCTTTTCTTTTCTTCTTTGGCAGATAAGTATTGTTTAATACATAGACCAAATTTAGATAAATACATGCATCTTTTATGATGCATCATATGTTCTGATATATAAATATATATATAGTATAAAGGTTTAAAGCAACATATAGATACAATAGGTTGCAAACACCTGTCAAATAAAAAACAAACATAACGCTTCAGAGGTGATTTTAACTGTGTGTGTATGCATGCGTGTGTATGTCTTTTCCAACTTAGTTGCCCAGTAAAGAAAACAAAATGCATTACTTTTGTCCTGCAAAGAGATCTTTGAAACAGAGAGAATTCAAATAATCATGGTTTAATAAATCTTTAGTGTGTATTGTTTACAACATGCTGTTTAAGCAAAGGTTTCTTGTGTGTATTCAGAATTTTATTGGAGTACATCTTACAGATTCTTAGGCCTGCAGCACATGGGGATCTTCAGTGCTTTTCTTCAGCTTGTTATAAACAGGTCAATATTTTATGAATATTTTATGAATGAATTCATAAAAATTACTGTATCAAATTACATAGACCTAAACAAGCAATAGGTGAATTCTGATAAATATTTTTGTTTTTCTTTGTGAGAGCTTAACAAGGTGCTCTTATGTTGAAGAACAACAGCTGCAGCAGTATAATAATGTAGCTTTTAAGCTGTAATGTTCACACAACACGCACAAAACGAATGAGAAACTCTTTTTAAGGTTTAAGAGCATAAATATTCCACATATTGGCCTAAAGAGTATATACCTATCAGACATACTCAGGTCAAACATCTTTGTGCTTCTTATATACATTTTATTTGTGGTTTACTATACTCATGTTTTATATTTGTTGTTTGCCTCTTCAGGTGCTGGCGAGTGGTTGCCCTTTGACCCTTTTGCATGCAAAAGATAACTAAATAATTCACTAATTTGAGCCATATTGCCAAGTCTTTATTTTAGTGTTATATTATTTCAGTCTTATTTAGGTATTGCAGTCACCTAGTGGTTAAAATGGGTTTATACAGAGGTAGTAGATACTGGCCTAATCTTATCAACCAATTCTCCTCCCAGAGTTGCAGCACCAGACAGGGCCAGACAAGGCACAACAAACAGGAAAAAGGAAAAAAGAAAATTCTTGATACTCTACCTAATGTCTATGGAATCTCAAGCACAATCCAGCAAACAAAGTAACACACTTTTGCTGTTCACAAAGCAGCAAAAACATAAGCATGAAAACACAAGAATTAGCTAAACATCATGCCTAAATAAACCAGAACAACACACAATACAATTCACAAATTTCACTCACCCACATATCTACCACTCCACATTCAATTAAGAAATGAAAATAACAAAAAGCAGTCTCCTCCAGGAAAGTCACCAACATTCTTTCTGTAGACATTGGTAGAGCAGCCATCCCAGCAGCCAAAAGCTGACATCAAAACTACATCCCTAGAACCACCAACATGGTCTCACAGATGTTTAGGAGTATTTTTTTTAAAAAATATGAATAACTTTGTCTAAATAAAACGTACAAGTCTGTCACTCTGTGACTTTTTCTAAATATCTCTGTTTTATATTTTCTGAAGTCTTGAATATTTTCAAATAAAATACACAGGGGTTCTGAGCACTTATTCCTTTGACTGCCACAGTGGTTCTGCAGACCAGTCATTTACACCACAGGTGGTCACAGCTGCAAAGTTATTTCTACATCAGAGATTGTTAAATTTAATTTTCCTGGTTCAGTGCATTTTCCCCCTCATTTTATTAGTTCTTTTCTTATATTACTCTATATATCATGATCTGTTGAGGGGAAAGAGAGATCAGAAGCAAGAAGATCGCCATTTTACAGACCAGATTTGGAAAGCTAGCAAACACGTGGACAAAAACAAATATGGATGAAGAAAAAGGAAAAGCTGTACACCGCAGAAGAGAGTTTGCAGCTTTTACAAGAAATTAGAAAGGCGGAGTCTGATGGAGGAGAACTTTCAAACTTCAACGTTGAAGACTAGATTAATGGGCTGGATCCCCATGGGGGAAAAAAAAATAGTCACCAGATATATCTGTTAGACCTGCAATGTCTATGCAAGGTTGTGAGGGATTTTACATACACATTATTTTGTTTATTAGTCTGAATATCTGAAATTGCTGCCATCAATGAAGAAATATAGTTCATTTTTTAACAGCGTAACCAGCGGCTGCTCAAGTAGAGCCGCCTGATCCCTGTTTCAGCGCTGACATCACTACAATAAAAAGATCTATAAAGTTATAATTATAGTAAAATCACAAACAGAAATTAAGCAATTACAAAACTAGTAATAAACCCAATGAATCTCAACAGAATGAAGAGAACCAGTGGGTTTATATATGAGCATGAATACACTGTCTTTTGTGTGTGCCCTGTGTTCTCACTTTTTCATGTTTGTTTTTGATTTAGTTTATTCAACATATGTTTGAGGAATGTGCTGGTGCCATGCACATGTTTTACGTAGATTGAAGTTTTATATTTTCCACTTCACAGCTTATCTTTACTTCAACAATGAGACAATTAATTGCAATTACATAAGTTCCCACATTCTACCTGCCCGTCACACAAACACACACAGACACACACACACGCACATGCACACATATACATAAACACATTGCATGCATGCACGCATGTGCACGCATGCACAGACAGACAAAATATGAAGGATAAAAAATGTTACCACAAAATTTCACACCTCAGTAACTGATTTCTCTTATATTTAACTGTCTGTGAGATAGCTACAGGGCTTGTAGGGGTGCTACAAAGATGGCAGTTTTAGAGTTAAATTCCTTACAGGCCACAGGTAGTTTTCTAGGGATGTCTAAACTGTGACTTAGGTAAATGTACAGTGTCCCCTTGTGGTTGCCAAATTGTTGTGGAAAAAGAGTTCTAATATACCTTTTAATTAATCTTATCAAATGGTATATTAGGTGATTGTAACATCTGTGTTTGACTGAAAATATTAACCTTAAAAAAATGAAGATTTGACAAATGGCTAGAGTTCAGTGAATTTAATGTTCATTGTATGCAAAAGGCCAAATCTTCTTTGAAGGCTGATAAAGAATGACAGCTGATAAAAATTAACACAGTACAATGGTTTTACAGAATAGAAATTCTTCATTCTTCTTACTTTGTGTTCGACAGCTGAACCCAATTCTACTATACTATAATACTGGTGTGGACTGATACTCCACTTATGTGCAGTATTATGTATACACTTATAAAGAACTCAGAGTGACTGAAATAACAAATTTTCATCACATAATCACTCACAGGGTGCAACAAAAAGGTTAAAGCACCAGAATGTAGTAATTCATAGATCTGTCTAGATTAGAAGTAACTTCCATGACCAATGTATTTTTATTCATTATGTTCCTTGCACAGTAAATGTTATGATACTGAGTGTGTGCTCCCCAAGTTTCCTACTGCCTTAGAAACTGCTAACCTATTAATCACTCATGTATTCAGATTACACGGGATCCCTCAAGATATCGTTTCAGACCAGGGTCCTCAATTTACATCACAGGTGTGGAAAGCCTTTTGTAAAGCTTTGGGAACCACTGTCAGCCTATCCTCAGGGTACCACCCTCAATCCAACGGGCAGGCAGAAAGAGCCAACCAAGACCTAGAGGTCGCCTCCCGTCTCCCATCTCCTGTCCTCCTGGGCCATACACTGACCTTGGGTGGAGTACGCACACAACTCCTTCATCAGCTCAGCAACTGGTCTATCGCCTTTCATGATCAACCATGGATACCAGCCTCCCCTGTTCATGAGCCAAGAAGCTGAGTTAGCCATTCCATCCGTCCAAGCCCAATTCCGCCGAGTCCAATATGTGTGGCGAGAAACCCGAGCAGCCTTGGGAAGAACTGCAGAGTGTAAAAGACACCTAGCGGATCGACACCGAGTGCCCACACCCTATTACCAGGTGGGCCAGGAGGTGTGGTTCTCATCCAGAGACCTTCCCCTCCAGACAGAATCCCGCGAACTCTCCCCCAGATATATCGGTCCGTACACCATAGAAAAGATCATAAACCTGAGTGCTGTTTGTCTTCGCCTCCCATCCTCCCTGAACATTCACCCTGTGTTCCACACTCCCTCCTGAAACTCATCGCCTAGACTCTCTTCCAGTCTCCACCACCCCCACCACCTCCTCCGCGTCTCGTCGATGGTCATCCTGCCTACACTGTCAACCGGATTTTGGATGTTCACAGAAGGGAACACAGAACACAGAAGGGGATATCAGTATTTGGTAGACTGGGAGGGGAACGATCCTGAGGAAAGTTCTTGGAGACCTCATCCTCGATCCACAGCTGCTGCCGGATTTTTATGCACGGTTTCCTAATAAGCCGGGTAGGCTGCCAGGTGGTGTCCCTTGGGGGGAGGGGTGTTATGATCTTGAGTGTGTGCTTTCTGAACCCTTTTCCTTGTTCCGACAGGTGTGCCAGTGGGCGGGGCAATCTCCTGGAGTGCTGATGTCCCACACACCTGAGCCTAACTATGTTGATTAGTCTACTATTTAAGCTACACTCCCCTAACCACCCATGCAGGATTATTGTTTGTTCTTCGCCAAAGAGAGTAAGGAGTGATCTGTATGCAGTTATTTTCTACTGAAAGTTAGCCTAGTGCCAGTATGCCTAATGTTTTTTTTGTTGTTCATACGTGTTTCTAGATTTTGTGTTATTCCTATTTATGGTGGTTTCTTTTTTTTTGTTTCTTTGCCTGAGGAAGAATATTTTGGTTGATACTTTGTTTTTCCCAGTGGATTACTTTTGTTTTTACTTTTGTAAATAAACTTTCTCTTGTGAACTCTTTCTCCGCTTGAGTTCTATCCATCCAACGATCCTGACAGTAAAAAGTCATTTTAGGTTATTCCACCCCAAATTCCATGAAGTTTGGAAATCCTAGGGATTTCAAACCACTCACACATACTCTATTAGTAAATTAGGAGTAGAGAGATGACCGCATAAAGAAGATAAAAATGGACTTGAAAAGACTGTTGTGTTATAAAAATCAACAAATTGATTTATCAAAAAAAAAAAAAAGTGCATGCAGTGTTTGTGGATAAAGGAAAATATGTTGCCTGGCGAAAAAACACAAATTTATTTTAACTACTTGTACCTTCTGATCCTGCAGGTACAATTAACTTTATTTTTTTTTCTGCTGCAGTCCATTCTTTCTCCTTTGTTTCAATCACAGTTGTGTTACATGTTCCATTTCTATACAAGTGTGTGATATGCTGCTTGCACTCAGTCACTGGTACTTCGCTGCAGAGCCCACAGGTGTGTACAGACCAAAAGTCGACCATAAATGAGAGCTCATCTGCTGGAGCTGAGGAAAGCACATGGTCAAGTGGTCAACAAATGAAAAAGGAAAATTGCTACCACTTGTTGGACCTGTTCATGCACACACAGGCAGTAGAAGTGGTCAGGTCATGATGGATGCCCATGTCTGTGCAGTTGCTGATATGATAAAAAAAAAAAAAAAAAAAAGAGCACACACAGACACACACACAAACATTCATCACTATAAGAGACAAACAGATGTTCAGGTCACCTGGAAGCACACAAAACTGCCTGTGTGCAAAATTGCTTTTGAAATGAGAAATTTGGTTCATTCATTGGGTGAGTCCAATCATCTGTTTTGGTCAAAGTACATAGATAATATTTTTCATCAACATAACAAGGATTTTAACTTGTTTTTCAAAAAAAGAAACTAAATAGGGACATTAACAATTCTGCTGGCCATGCTAGTTGGAAAATTACATAAATGTGACAGATAACATACAACAATCATTTCAAGTTCCATTTAAAATGAGCATCCATCAATTCAGGATCTGTACTTGCTGATTCTGGTTCAGAGTCAGGGTAAGATGGAACATATTTTTTAAAAAAATGTTTGTTTAACCTAGAAGTTATCGGTTTTAAGAAAACCTTTATTTGTCTTGTGTAGAATGACATTCCAGCAGCAGGTATCATATCTACAGCATGAAATATATCCTCTCTCCATATAAGTCTTGTAAAACATTTAGGCATAATTTACCACATAATTTGATGCAAATTAAGTGAAATGTAGGGACGTAAACATAAACCTGCTAGAATGGCAATTTAATGAAAACAAATCTTAGATGTAGGAAACCAGATGTAATCATGTATTTAAAATGCATAATTTTCTGCAACTCTATTTGCTCCCTGCTCACATAAACACAAATTCACTCTCACGCACAGACTCTAAGGAAATTGTATTTGCCTAATCATATGCATTTTGCACTCATTCATTTCCATGCTTTATTTTTGGCTAGAGGCACACTGCAGCTATCAGCAATTATTTATGTTTTGATATGTTGCACATTTACACACTCTGTGAAAAATCTATTTTAAAAACCACATTATAGAAACTTGTAAGCTATATACTACTTGTTCTCTTTCTAATAGTATTGAGATAACTAAAATTATGAACTGTATCCCACAGTCAACTGTCAGCATAAAGAAAAAAAAAAAGAACAAATATAAGGTTGATTTAATCTAAGGCATCTGATATTGACATTAGTGCAAATTTATTTGCACTTATGTAGTTACTCTGTAGTTTTCTGTGGTCCCCTCCCCAATTCGACCAGTGATGACATGTTTAGCCGCATGTTGTCGTTAAACCGCTGGCTGTCTAGGTGGTGTCCAGAAAATGGTGTGGGCTTCGAAGATAATCGGCAAACTTTTTGGAAAACCTGGTCTTATTAGGAGAGACGGCATCCATCCCACTTTGAATGGAGCAGCTCTCATTTCTAGAAATCTGGA
>JAOWBL010002537.1:0-50881 GCA_028564865.1 Zenarchopterus dispar | reverse complement strand
CCCGGTGGTGTACGGCCTCAGGATGAGCGCCATCTCCGGACACGTGAGGCGGCTGCTGGGCTGCCAGAGAACCGGTTGATCTTGGTCTCAATTCGGGTCTCACTAGTTTTTGTCTTCATGAGGTCCCAGACATCTGTTGTTCTGTCCAGTTTGAACTTAAAACTGGACAGGTTTAACTTAGAAAAATAGCCTCCTTTATTTCAGTAAAATGTATGATATCTAATATTGTATATTCCATATAGAACAACAGTATGGAGAAAAGTTGTTTTTGTAGATCAACTTCAATACCAATAAAGCTTGTTTATGAGAGGCTGATTGAAGATGGAGTCTGGTACCAGTCAACTGAAGAGGAGTCTGTCCAGTTGATAATTACACATTAAAAGAAAAGATAGGCCTTTTTGAATCCAGTTCTAGAGATCATGTTCCACAAAGATTAATTGTTACAGAAGAAGTACTTTCACCACTTTATTTTAAAATTATAGTTCATGAAAGAGAAATCTAGAAAATCCAAACCACCACAGAGTTGACAACCACAGACTTTCTAATATAATGGACTCATTTTTTAAAAGGAACTCAATCAGATGTTTGTTGATGGTGTTAATTTTAATATTGAGATACACAGATGAAGCAATAAATATTCTAGATATGCCTTCAGTCTTGGACATAATAGTATGTCTTCTTAATGACAGATCTCTTTGTGACCACAAGTTGAACTTCTGTTTTAGTTCTTCTGGGTAGAAATTTAAACCAGCTCTGTCTTTAAGGTTTTAGTTACAACAACATGATTCTCACAGTGGTGCCTACTTTGTCCAGATGACCATGAGTTAGCTAAAGCAGGTTTATGATAGCATCTTCAACTCCAACCCCACAACAATAAGCAAACTGCAGTGGGTCCTGGAAGGTGCTTGTTTGCTTATTCAGGTGGTCAATAATCTCCCCAAGATGTTCATGATGTGAGATGGTAGGGCTACAGGTCTACAGACATTAGGAGAAGAATGATGAAATTTTTGTGGTAGCCTACTGGAACAAGGCAGGATGTCTTCAACACCACTACAACTCAGGCTGAAGTGGAAGATGTGCTGCAGAATCCCACATAGCTGGTCTGAAAGGGCTTTCGGGATTCTGGGGCCATCAGGACCTGTAGCCTTGCTCCTGTTCAGTCTCTACAGTTTCGTCTTCACCTGACTATCCAGCTGAGGTGTAACAGGGAACCAGTGGGTCAAGGGAGGACAGGAGGTTTGTTTCCCTGGGGACAGGAGAGGAGGATGCTGGGATTGTTTCTGAACTGAACCTATTAAAGAGTATGTTTGGTTCATTTACTCCAGACTTCCATCTATCTGGTCTCTGTCTTCTTGAAGCCTGTGATCTTCTTAATCTCTGGCCACACATCTCTTGTCTTTTTCTGCTGGAGCTTGTTCTCCAGCTTCCTCCTGTACACCTCCTTGTTGTCTCCATATCTTGATTTTCAGTTGTTTTTGTACTGACCTCAGTAATTCTCTGTCTTCTTCACTGAAGGCTCTTTTTTTTTCTTGCCGAGGAGCTCTTTCATGTCACTGGTGATCCAGGGTTTGCTACTGTGAAAACACCTCATCACTACATCATGGTGTCGATGATGTAGTCCACACAGAAGTTGATATAGTCAGTCACTATGTGTTCTCACTATGTGTCAGTCACTAGATGTTCTCTGTGAGCCATCCTAACAGTCCTTGTGATCAACATTTTATTTTCTCTGCTGGAACACCTGGAACGTTGGAAATGTGGCAGAGAGAGCCGTGGCAGAAACCACCAGTGATGGCTGGAAATGTGCTGGGTTGTTGTGTCTGTAGCTTAGCAACAGCAGAGCTGATGACATTAGATGCAGCTTCTGTACCAGCTGATGGCGGGATGTGAACTACCACTACAATAACACTGAACTCTCTCAGTCTTCGGTAAGACTGAAATCCACAGCAAACAGTTCAACACCTGGCTACAGAAATGATGTTTCATAGTTTCACATCCTGGATTACATCATCTGTTGTTGGCAATCACTACAACTCCACCGTCCTTGCTCTTTCCTCTTCAAGTTTCTGTCTGCCTGAGAGACGCTGAAGTCGGGGATATGCTCCAACATCCATGATATCTCTTCTTCAACTCATGGGGGATTTGCGGGTTTCGGTCTTGGAAACGTTAACTGGAGGTTTTCTGAAGTATCGATACAATCAACAACAGAAAAATAAAACAAATAGAAAACACAATTCCCCTTCCAACCCATGTTTGTTATATGTAATTTATCTAAGATATGATCATCTAAATTGGTAGTGACAATGATTAAGGCCTGGTTAAAAGCAGATGCTTTTTTGGAGAATGCTGGTTTGGAGAATTCAGTTCTATGTAACTATATTGCCAAGAGGGAAACACACCAACAATGGCCTTGGAAATTGTTGCTGCATGTCAATATGAAGAGAATTATGAGACTGTTTCCAAACAATTTTGAGTTCAGCGTTCAACAGACTCACTCACATGTTGAAATACAGTTATCAATCTTTCCAGAACCAGATGTCAAGATCAAACTGTGGAGTGCAAGAAACACAAAAAACCAAAGACTACATGCCAGACTCTGCAGGCCTCCCCAATAAAGTTAAATATAAAAGTCAATCAGAGACTTTTCTGTAGGGAATTAACCTCAAAAGCTAAACTTCACATTGCACTAACTGATCAAGTTTGCCGACAACACCACCCTCATTGGGCTCATCTCAGACGGAAATGAGTCTGTCTACAGGAAGGAGGTGGATCGGCTGGTGTCCTGGTGCAGCTGCAACAACCTGCAGCTCAACACCTTGAAAACAGCGGAGATGATTGTGGAGTTCAGGAAAGTCTCAGCCCACCATCCCTTGCCCTTGCCCTCATGGACCTCCCCATCTCCATTGTGGACTGGTGTCATCGAGGATGTTCTTCCTGCGGCAGCTGAGGAAACTCAAACTGCCGACTGAGATGATGGTGCAGTTCTACACAGCCATTATAGAGTTTATCCTCACCTCCTCCATAACCGTATGGTACACTGGCGCTACCACCAGGGACAGACACAGACTGCAGCACGTTGTGCACACTGTCGAGAAGGTGACGGGCTGCAACCTCCGACCTTTACGGGACCTGTACACCTCCAGGACTTTTAGGCCATGCAGGTCGGATTGCTGCTGACCCTTCTCACCCTGGACACAGTCTGTTCAACCCCCTCCCCTCAGGCAGGAGACTACGGTCCATCTGAACCAGAACTTCCCGCCACAAGAACAGTTTCTTCCCCTCACCAGTCAGACTCATGAACAGTTAAATGACTCTGGCATAAAACAGTCACACTATGCACCTGCTGCTGTTTGCACATCTATATATTCTAGATTTTTTTGTAAACATATTCCTAGTATATTTATTTTATTTTGATTTATTTTGCTTTGTTCACATGTATTTATTTTTATTCTGTTTTTACTTTCCATTATTTTATGTTATACCTGCATCATTACATCAGAGCAATTTCCTAGTCTGTGAAGCTATTTTACTGGCATTGACAATAAAGTAATTGTGATTTTGATTTTGATTCTGAGATCTTGGTTGTCAGTGAAATACTTTGAATAACTCTGGTTAAGTTTTGATGAGGCCAATCTGTTTTTTTTAAATTTGCACTGTAGGAAATTGAAAAGATCAGCAGGAGACAATTTATCATATAAAGTACAGGACTGACCATGCTGCTTTTTATTGTCAAAAAACAGAGTCTCAGCCCACCATCCCTTGCCCTTGACAAGCAAGGAGACAAGCAAGGTGGCCATGTCCTGTAACCAACCCAAGGACTTCATCAACATGCGGCCAATTAAAGGGGCCAACACCGTTAAACTACAATTTTCATTTTGACTGAATATTGAACATGGAATACATTTAATGTAACCCACCACTCTTATATTTAACTGCGTTTAAAACGAATCAAATCAAGTTCTGTGTTAACAAATAGTGTGTAGAACTATTCCCGAAGATGGTGAATTCTGGTGATTATTGTCACTACAGCACTTAAATTTGGTTTTTATTTCCAGCTTCAAAATGTTTTCTTAAACACAGAATGCTTTATGTAGCAGTAGGTGACGACAAGTAATAACTGAAGAACTATTGAGATATGGTGAAATGGTTTGATCTCCATACAGTATCGACCTTTTACAGCCGAATTGATTGACTGTAAGATGGAAGTAGTTGAGCACAATAGGTCAATGGGGGGCTCCGCCTCCCTCACGTCATCACGCAACATCGTCGGAAAGAGCTTGACCGCAGTACGCATGCGCGGGAAGTCAGCTCACCGCTGAGAACATTCCGGCTGTTTTAACATCTAGTCGAGGCTTCTTTTTCGTTTTCTTTATTTCTTTTCATTTTATTTTTCGGTCTCCGGTAACAGGTTATGGCTGGAACAGCGCTGAAGAGGCTCATGGCCGAATACAAACGTGAGTAACGTCACTGAACCTTCAGCCAATGAGAGAAGTTGCGGCGCTAGCAAGCAGGCTGAACACCTGAAGTGAACTGAACTCCGTGAAAGAATTTCGAGTTTTAAATTTCATTCCTCTCTCTGAGTACACGCTTAATAAGTACACCATGAAGAGACATGTTTGATTGGTAATTGATCGCTGGGAGTAATTCGGCGTGATATTTTGTCCCTTAGCATCACACACAACAAAACCAAATCTGTCTTGTTTTTGTCGGTCGTCGGCGCCGTCCAGAACCTTCCTCAGATTTCATTTATGTAACTTCAGCAAGTCATCCAGTTATAAACACCTATGACACTGTTACCCATATAAAAATCATAATGAAAACGTCAAAAAAGTGGACAATAAGTATCCCTGGGTTTCTACAGGAAGATCAGCCTGATAACCAGATTAATAACCCTGTTCAAACCGGTTAACCGGGGTTAGGGTTGTTTTGTAAAATTCAAGTGGGATGAAGGAGTTTTTGAATGATTGCGATAATATTTCATGGTGAAACTAAGACCACTGGTACAATAATAAGAGAGCTCTATGTTGGGATTTTACATCCAGCTGTCAGTGGGAATTAAAAGAAAAAGCTTAAGTTTCTTAGAAATCATAAGTTACTCTTATCACTCTGGAGCAGGGAAACTGGGCTGTCAGGTAAAAAGAGGGGCAAATCCATGCATGATCGATCCTGCTGTACAATTCTGTGGTGGCAGTATCATGATCTGGGGTTTTTTCAGCTGGTTATGTCTCAGTTCAGATTTTTTTTTTTTTTCCCTTGCTGGTACAAATTTATTCTGCAGTTACAAGGATTCAGTGAGCTCAAACTGTAAAGCAGTGTTAAATGGACCATGAGACATAATTTGGTCACTGGATAATCTCATCTTAATCCAATGGAGGATCTCTGCTGGAGAACACTTTAACACTTTCTCAACTCATAATCATGCAAGATTTTATAGAAAAGTTAATGCAACTCTGAGCAGACATGAATGTTGTGAGATTGACCAAGTTTAGCAAAACTATTCAGTGAATGTGATAACCTTACGTTTGTGATTGCTGTAACTCTGTATTTTCTCTTGTTAAATGTGGGAATTTTTTGTTTTAATCAAAAGCAACAACAGAATATTTGGCTGCTGATTAATGGTTTAGCAATACCATTAAGGGTGACTGGAATATTGTAGTTTTTCTTTGATATGTCTCAGAAAAGTTGATGAATCCATATAGTCATTAAATTTGATATGATGGAAATTATGATTTTTCTTTTTCCAATCTGGATTGATTTGGAGTGATGGTGGAGGCTGAATGAATGAAAGGTCAGTAATGTGTGTATTTGTGTTTCAGAGCTGACTCTGAACCCACCTGAGGGCATCGTTGCAGGTGAGACAACATGATCAACTGGTCATTTTATAATCATTCAGCTCATAGTTTATACTTGAAGGTGGTCTTGTGAAGATTTTGGCCAACTGAGGTGGTTTCTTATAAGGATGGAGGATCCACACTAACGTCGGAGCTCATATTTTCATTCACAAACTGCAAGGCTCACCTGTAAAATCACATCTTAGTTCCTTTCTGCTCTGCAGAACCACATGGGTGTCCTACAATAAAATAAATTTTTCTGATTGATGGAGTTTTAGCAGTTTACTGTCTTTCTGTAGGTTCTACAGGTTTAATCCCAACTTGTTTATCAGCAGATTTTTACACCTGGAACTTGAAGAATTGTGAGATTAAAATTCAAACCAAGATGGATAAATAGATAGTTTATAGTTTTGGATCTGCGTCACCTCATTCTTTATATGTATGATTCAGTTTCTCTTGATCAAATCACTTTTCCAGTTTCCATCTTTTCCTCTTTATCAGATTTGACCAAAATTTTAGCCAGGCAAAAGTTGACCAGGTAGCCATGGTAACAGACTCAATGCCTCTCCAGGTGGCAGTTCTGTCCCAGCATGCAACACTGCATAACATACACTTGTGTTCTCTGCGATTGTATCCAACAGTTGTGATTAAAACATTTAAATATATATGTTTTGTTTTTATCAACACCAAAGCCATTTTGACCAGAAGTATCCAGATCTTTTTTCCCAAACAACTAAAATAACAATTTGGCCCTGCATCTTTGACGTTTCCAACGGGGGCCTAGGGGTCACGGTGGATGAGAAGAATAAAGTTAGTTAAATTGTTAAATGTTTGTTTTCTGCAGTAACAGAATCTGTTAATGTTATACATTTTATTCAATCAGTATTTTTATCTTTCTTTAAACACAACATTTAAAGACTTTGATTCCTGTGGTCCAAATGCAGTTTATCACCTCAATGAGAGCTGAAAAGAACCAGAAAGAAGAAGCACTTGAACTCAAAAACAAGAATGAAGTGAATCCCCTGCTGATTTATTTGTATTACACAGTATTGATAAAGCTGCAGAAACAGAAACCTTGTTTGTTATGCAGGTCCAGCCAATGAGGAGAACTTCTTTGAGTGGGAGGCACTCATCATGTGAGTACCAGGATCACACCTTCACCTGCTGCTTTACTTTCTTACTAGCTGTGTCACCATAGGAACTAATGCTGCAGCACATCAAATTCACCAAACTGCATCACATAACATCTGTACCCTCAGATTTATATGAAAGCACTGACACACATGAGTCTTCTATGTCTAGTATGTAAAATGTTCTTAAGCAGCTATGAAGCTTCATGACAACAGCCTGACACAGCTGATGCAGCTGTGAAGTTTGACTGTGACCAGCAGGTGTCACTGCTTGCTCACTGACAAACGCACATCAGAGAAGACACACACACACACACACACACTCACACACACACACACATATATACATACATACATATTTCCTCCTGAAAATCACAAAGAAACGCAGCTGGAACCATGTGGTCAAAACCATCACTCTCCACCACAAACATGAGCCTTGATGTGTCTGTTGAGGAGTATTTTCTGTCTCTATAATGAGGAATTAAACCAGAATATTAATTATAAGGAATAGGAACTTTTAACAGGCACGTCTTATAATGTGTGTGGTAAGAAATTTTCATGTGCGAAAACAGCTGTTGATGCTCTTAACCTGACCCTTAAAAAATAAATAAATAAATAAAAGTAACAAAATGTTAAATGAGTACAATAGTGACAAAACAAAGACAAAAAAGTCTGTATAGGTAAATATAAAGTTCGTGGGGCAGCGTGATCAAAATGGCCAGCTGGTGTTTCCAAAATATGAATGACACCACAAAGACGATCTGTCTACCTTGCATTGAGTGAGATGCATAAATGTGCATGCTACTGCTTAATTGTTGGAGTTTATTCTTCTGCCGTTACCGTGTTTTGGTTGGTTAATTATCCGGTTGCTTGCCTCTGACATAATCAATTCTTCCATCTGGCTCTGCTGAGTTTGTCACCACTGTACCTCTACTTATTCTGGTTCTGAACCAGCAATTTCTTAGCACCAGCTGTCAAAAAACATCTCTAATCAAGCTCCAGTATTGGTGAGGCCAACCAGAATGTAGGAACCACTTGAGGGTGAATCTAACAGTGAGTTCATCTTCATGTTAAAATGTCCAACTTTACTGCATAAATAATCATATTTACAGTCTGCTACAAAACCCAGTTTTGGTCTTCATAGATAGATTTAATATCCATGACAGCTGTACATGAATTAGTCTGAGAGATATGTCTCCTCCTTTTGAAGAAGTTTCCACAAGAGGCATCTGGTGATTGATGGGATGTTTGGTGTCAGAGCAGTTGAGATCAACCTTCAGTTGCAGGTTAAATCTCCAGCGTTGATGACAGAGCACCTTAGTTTTATAAGAGACATGATTTTTTTTTTTAAAAAACACCACAAAGCAGATTAAATTCAGCCTTAACAGCTGGTCACGTGGAGACTCATTGGTCATAAAAAGACCTTCGCTGTGAAATGCTGTGGACGTGATATCAGTGAAGGCAGCAGCGTGACTCACAGTCATTTGTTGTAACTGAGCTCCTGTTTTGTTTTTGTTGTTTGCGTGACAGTAGCTCCGGTCTGCCCTTCAATTTAACCTGCAGTCAAACGTCCACATACCTACTCCATCTGCCCGATGACATCACCGTCACCACACCTTGTCATTACCTGTGACTAACCTCCCTACTTGGGTCTTTTCAATGTTAGATGATGCTCATTTCTTCTCTTTTTTTTAAATGTTTTTTTTCTGATATTTCTTTACTTAATCTAAACCAGGGGTGTTCAAAGTCGGTCCTTGAGGGCCAGAGTCCTGCAGGTTTTAGATGTTGCCATGCTTCTTCATACCATGATACAAGTGGCTGTGTCATTGACAGACTTGTGCAGACCTTGATGACTACCTGTAAATGACCATTAATTAGAATTAGGTCTGTTGGAGCAAGGAAACCTCTAAAACCTGCAGGACTCCGGCCCTCGAGGACCGACTTTGGACACCCCTGATCTAAACAGTAACGGCTGTGAACAACAAATATGATGTCTTGTTCATCTATACATCCAAACCTGATCATCCAAACCTGAACTCAAGAGAGTCTGAGGATGTCTTAGTGAAACAATAGTGAAACTAATTTTTGAAAAGGTTTTATCAAACTGTTGGATTCAGAGAAGAACTCTGTTTTCCTGATAAAACACCTGCCTCACCCAAGAGTCACCCATCCTCCGAGCTGTCTGCCATTGATTGATGAGCAGATAGACAGTCACTGAGTGGTCAGTGATGGTGGAGCAGGTGAGGCAGAGCACAGTCAGAAATAACCCACTGATGGACTGATTGGATCTGATCAGGGGAAGAATGCAGATGAAGATCTGAGATGTGTTCAGATATTCAAACATCCACCTGAGGTCTGATTATCGCTCAGCTGCTTCGTGACTCTCAGGACATCGTGATCATAAACAATACGTTTGCACTGATGGCAAAGCTGTGTCTGCTGGCTGATACTCATCATTTGAAGAGGGTTTCACATCTATACTGTTGATAACCTGCAGCTGTGATCAGAGAACCGATACAGAACATCAAAGAAGTCGAGATAAAATGCATTGGTAATTACTTGTTCCAGCTGAATCCACACTAGCTTCACTGGTTGTTATTGGTGGTTCTCCAACTCTTCAAAGGCGTGGAACCTTCTTCTAGAACATGTTCCTTTAAAAAAAAAAAAAAGTCACAGTATCAACTGGTACCTTCAGAGAGCCACCACAAGGAGTGGCACATCCAATAGAATCCATTTTTGACCAAAACTACCAGTATCTTTTCGGTCAACTCTTTTTCAATACAAACCTCTAGATGATTCTTAATAACAGTGAGAATCCACAACATGGATTCAAGGACCAAAAACTTAAGAGAGTTTAGAATCAGTCATCAGAACTATCTGAAAGATCTTTATAACCTCATGGAAATACTTCAGTGGTCCAAGAGCTTCAGTAACTTCTAGAGCTACCTAAAGAACAGTTGGCTCCTCTTTAAAGTCTGACAGAACTTCACTATTACATCTACATTTGCCAAGAAGACTAGTTGAAAATCATTTTCCTCTTAGACTAACAGAACCAACCCAGTTGTGCCCTTTAGAAGCTCCTCAATGAACAAAAATACCATATAAAGAACCCCCAGTTCCTTAATAGCTAGAATATCCAACAGGAACCCCAAATACTACAAGAAGTATTTTAATGCTTTCTAAAACATAATTTTGATCAATTTTGATAGATACCTAACAGAACCAGTATCCCGTCTAGTGATCCCTGAACCAGCTGAAGGCTCTGTATGACTGCTCATGGTGTGATTTGGGTGATCTGTGTTTCAGGGGTCCCGAGGACACGTGTTTTGAAGGAGGAGTGTTTCCTGCTGTGCTCAGCTTCCCCTCTGATTACCCTCTCAGTCCTCCCAAGATGAGGTTTACCTGTGACATGTTTCACCCCAACAGTAAGTCCGTCTCACAGATGTATGGTGATGATTGATCCTGGTGAGGCTCTCTGTGAACTGATAATTCAGCATTTATTCAAGATCAATCAGTCCCTGTCGGTAACCAACATTATTCTGGTTAACAACATTTGAATGGCAGTTGAGTCTGTTCTATCTGGAAGACCTTCAGGAAAAGAAAATGATGAAGACAAGTGAGGATTTTAGCAACAGTTTAACCCTAAACCCTGGTTATAACATGCTTCTAATCAGGATGGATGTTTAAAGCATCAGTTACCATGGTGATCTTAGCAGGTTGAAAGGAAAACATGTTTGGTGTTCACATATTTACCCTTATTTCCTTGGTTGGTCCTCTCTGGTTCGCTCATACTTACTGCTGCTGTACTTCATTTACAGTTGTCATGTGATCATCCGCTTAACAGTTTAGTAGAGTAGGCCTCCCACCCCCAAACTCACAAGTGTGTGAGAGATCAACACTTATCGCTCACAAGAGGTTCAGGATGATGGTTGAAATATCTCCCCTTAAGACAACTATCCTTGTGTTACAACATTGAGTGAAATTATAGGAAATACTTGTCAATACTCAGGAAAACAAGGGTATCTGTATGGTGGGGAGTATTTTATACAACACTCAATACCCAGCACACAAAGTTATTCAATACTGGTTTGCATCTTCTTGTTTTGAGTCTCTAGGTGGAGAAGCATTGCCACATGAGTTGTTGGATTGATGTAGCCATCTAGCGTTAGTATCATGTGGATCACGTGACGTTATTGTAGGCTGGAAAGTACCATCAGGAGGACTTTAACATGCTCACTATACAACGATACGGTTTCCAGAGGCAGATCAAATCTTGCAAACGAATAACACGAGCAAGCTTGTAAGTTTATCAAGCCAGAGGGAAAGGGGAACCAGAGTTTCAGCAGCAAACTCTGGAGTTTTCTGTCTAGAAATGAGACGATTCCCCCAAAGGATGTAGCTCTGGACATTAGAACAACAATCTGAGCATAAAATGAGTAATTGAGTAGTTTGTGATCTCATTTTCTTTTTTTTTTTCTTTTTTTTTTCATTTCTGTTTTGGGAACTACTTTAAAAAGTTTAGGTGTTTAGTTTGGAAGTTGAAATGAAAAAATGCTTCATGTGACTGAAAACAGTTGGTCACATGACCAGTCAATTGACGTAATAGTGTTTGAATAGCTGGCAGGAACCTGCTGAGATGCTTAGTTTGACTTCCAACCTGCCGTTGAACACGTCGTAACATGCCTCACAGTATTGATGCTGTTAGCATGCTGTTAGCATGTTGTTAGCGTGCTGTCATTAGCAGCGTGATTAGTGGGCTGATGTCATAGCAGAGACGGTTTGAGCACGCTCAGTACTGATTAGAGGACAGAGTGTGCGCTGCTGACCCATCATCATCTCCACCATCATCATCTACCTACTCCTCATGTGGCACCAGCATGGCCCTCAGCTGAACTTCCTGCTGCAACTGTATCGTTTGATCCTCCATCACCAACCTGCAGCAGATGAAACCAGTGAAGAAGTAAACATCCAGCTGCCTCCTGATAACATTTCTCTCAGGTTACAGATGAAAAGTGTCTCAGCACTAAACACAAAGGTCTTAGAGTTTCATCTCAGCAGAAAATGTCTCTGCAGCAATGCATCCACTTAGAACCACAAGCCCTGCCCTCAGTGACAACACCTGTGTCTGCACATGGTCTCACCTGCCCGCTCAGCAGCTGAAACATTCACTCTTTATGTTTTTAGTATGTACCATCTCTGCAGATGAAGGCAGGTGAGGACTGACAGGTGTGTACTGATCCTGAGGAACAAATATATGTAAATGTGTAGGTAAGGCAAGTTTATTTCCAGAGCACATTTCAGCAACAAGGCAATTCAAGGTGCTTCACATAATGAAAGCACGAAAAGTAAAGAGAAGAGAAAAAATGATCAGTTATAGTGCTGTGGTATCATAAAAAAAAGTTGGACTTAAAGTTAAAGCTAGTGTTACAGCATAAAACTAAAATTAACATTGTTTACATTTAAATTCAGATTGATTTAAATAATTCAGTCAAAGGGAGCTGTAAACAAATGAGTTTCTAACCATGATTTAAAGGACCTGAGAGTTTCATCATTCCTGCAGTTTTCTGGAAGTTTATTGGATTTAAGATGTGTTAAGACAATGCTAAGAGGCCAACACATCAGCAAAAATCTTAGAATGTAATGCAATAATTGCTCTACAACAAGAAAATTCACTTCAAGGTCATATTGTAACACTTGGAGGGAAAAAGAATTCAAAAGCTGCATCTAAGAGGGTCTTCTCAGTCCCACCAACAGGTCTGTGGACTCTGGGATGGGCTTGCCTATTCCTTGATCTGAGGTCGTTATAGTAGTTTTAAAACTCCACAGTGGCAGGGCTCTGGGCATAGACGAAGACCGCCCTGAGTTCCTTAAAGCTCTGGATGTTGAGTGGGAACCAGTGGAGGTGACATTCAATGCCTCCAAATCTGAGACCATGGTTCTCCACCAGAAAAGGATGGAATACCCTCTTTGGGTTGAGGGACAGTTGAAGTAACTCCAGGTCTTGTTTGTGAGTGACAGAAGAACAAAGCTGGAGATTGGCATTCGTATTGGCGTCTGGATTAATGTTGACTCTTCTGTGGTCTGTTGTGGTGAAGACAAAGTTGAACAAAAAGGTAATACTCTCTGTTCACAGCTCGATCTGTGTTCTCACTGACAGCGATGGTCACAAATTGTTGGTAATGACCAAAAGAATAAGATAAAAGAACCAAGCGGCTGAATTGAGTTTCCTCCATCGGGTGGTCGGACTCTCCTTAGAGATAGGGCGAGAAGGTCAGTTATTCTGTGGAGACTTGGAGTAGAGTTGCTGCTCTTCTGTATTGAGAGGAGCCAGTTGAGAGAGTTCAATTCTTGCTTTGAAAGCAGCTGATAAACTCTGCCGCTCAGCTTGGACGGGAAGCAGTTTTCACACTGATAACAGTGCAGTGATGGAACTGATTACACCTGACAGGTGCACAAGCTGTTATCTACCTGTGAGGACTCGGACTCTTCAGCAGATGTCCTCAGGCTGCAAAGAAAGTTTTCACTTTCAGTCTTCTGTGTTCAGAGATATGAAGAAGAAAAGGTCAAGTGTATTTAATTTGTACAATAGAAACGAGACACCTGACCTTCAAAATAAGAGTGTCCATTTCAGAAAAGTGATTTGATCTTTTAAACGTCACCTGAAACAATCTCGTCGTCCTCATCAGTCTATCCCGACGGCCGGGTGTGTATTTCCATCCTCCATGCTCCGGGTGATGATCCGATGGGTTACGAGAGCAGTGCAGAGAGGTGGAGTCCAGTCCAGAGCGTGGAGAAGATCCTGCTGTCTGTGGTCAGCATGCTGGCAGGTACATCACACGGTTAGAACACACTGAACATGTGTGAGAAAATCATTCACATGTTTAAAATTTCTTCCTCTTCCTCGCAGAACCAAATGACGAGAGCGGCGCCAACGTTGATGCATCTAAAATGTGGCGCGAGGACAGAGAGCAGTTCTACAAACTCGCCCAGAAGATTGTTCGCAAGTCACTGGGCCTGTAGAGATAACATCATTGCAGAGCATGCTGCTGCTCTGCATGTGTGTGTGTGTTCATGCATGGATAGAGACTCGTCACCATGGAAATGACCAACACTCACAGGCAGAGCTATGGTCGGACGGACAGGTCAATAAACTGATGGACTGACAATTTAAAGCTGGTGTGAAGTCATCATGATGATAGAGCAGACAGCAGCCCTTCGTCACCTGACTGCACGTTTCCTGTCAGTGCCTCGTCTCTGTGCTCACTGTTGCCATGGAAACCCCTCTCCCTCTTTCTCCGTGGTTGGATAACCATGATGCTGGACTTGATGCACTTTACTCTGTTCCTGACAAGGACTAGCGGTGATGTTGGAGCTCATCTGAGGCTCGTGGGTCATTTGTTCTCGAGAAGCTGAAGTTTCTTTGTCTGATTTATCAAGTCATTAATTAAAACCACAATAGGATTAGTGTCTGCTTCTTTACATTTATTGTTACAGCTGGAGAAATGAACAAACTGATGTTAAAACCTTATTCACACAAATTCATTAAAACTGAATCTTCTTTTTGCTGGACTTGTGTTATATTTGATTGAATTTATTTATAGACTTCGGGAGGTCACCTGAGCTGAAACAATTACAGAATAAAGACACAAAAGACATGTTGGAGTCCCAGCAGATTCACGCCAATAAAACCAACAGCTGGATCACTTCAACCTGTAGACAGTAACTATCACAAACACATAAAGCCTTTAATAAATTCTGTTGGTCTCTCTCTTTTTTTAAATAATAGTGCAAGGTGTAGTTGTAGTTTTCCTGCTGGGGGAGTTTTTACCTACCATTGTTTAATTGCTTAGGGGATCATATTCTGTGTCTCTGAAGGCTGCTTAGAGACAATTTGTAGAGTGATGTATTTTTTTCCAGAAGATTAAACGTGCTTATTTGGTATAAAATTAGTATGTTGAATTCTAACAAACTGACAATAACATGCTAATCTGGCTTTATGTGAAATTAGTATTTTATTCACACAAAATTTCAAGTTTGAGTGTGTCCCAATTATTGACACCTAGTGGGCAAATCAGGAACAACAACCATCAAGCCACTTGACAACAACAAACTGCAGCTTCAGTCAGACAGTTCATCTGAAAGGTGCATGAAGTGGAAGTTCGTAAGTTTGAGATTTAGTGACACACGTAATGAAGGAATAGAAGTGTAAATTTACAATGTGAAAAGATACATGACACTTCCTAAAAGTAATATTCCTTCAAATGAAAAAATGAAACTGAAGCTTTTTTTTTTTTACTACATAAAAACTCATTTGTGTTACTTTAAATGCTTAAAGTTTCAGTGTGACAAATACTGACATCTAGTGGTAAGTAGGAAATGACTAACATGCCATCGATCCCATTCTGCATCAAACAGCAATTGTGCTGGAGGCTTCAGTTACTCGTGGGAGGAGGAACCAACGTTATTCTGAAGACTATTGATCTTGTGTTTTTCTGATTCCATCTCTCCTGAACTATCTCCACGTCATGCAAACATGAATTGTCTTCCAATTTTAAGCTAAGTAACGACATACAGACTGACACTCCAGTCTGTGATGTTATGTCCTCTTGTCCAGCAGTACGTTGTACTTTCCAGTTTTCATGTGGACAACGTGTTTATGGTGCGTTCCAGCTCTTGTTCTGGTTCCAGTCAGAAGGTGAGTAGAGCTGACTGGAGCTTCATCTTTCCAACAGGTGAATATTTACTTGTTTCTTCTTTTTATTTTTTAGTGTTTCAGAGAGAAGATGGTAGATGTTTATGTAATGCATGGTACTAAAAGAAGCATTTACTTTTTCAGTTTAGACATGTTCTCATATCAGTCGACTGATATAAAATCATTACAGATGCTTCATGAGTACTTTCATTCTGACTCTACTGTAGTAGTACTTGATCTCCTGCGTGTTTGTATTTGCAGCTGTACCCACCGATGAGCTGGAGTCATGTGACCAGAGGTCTTCAAGTTCAGTCATGTCTCTGCCTGCTGGACTGGATCCAGCTCCACATTTAAACTGGGATTACTGCGATTCAAACGCAGAGATCAGAGCCACGTTTCATGTCTTCAGTAACCCCAGAGTACACAGTTAGTACTTCGCTCCAGCACCACAGCGAAGTACAAAGACAAGGAAATTGAAGTAGGGTTTTACTTTAGCAGGACATGAAAAGATACTTTGCTACCTGTTGTGTCTGTGTAATATTTAAATACTAAAGTAGGTCTGAACTTTAAGTTTCTTGTAACATGTTAATGTTTGACATAAGACACTTTAATTATCAATAACAAAAGTGAGCATTTTTCACACAGAACAGCATCTGTCAACATTATGTAAAGACTGAATGGAGGTCAGGCAGAACTGTGGAGTTATATGAAGATGAGATGTTATTTGGTTAGAAGTGCCGGCATAGTTGCCGTGGCAATTTAAGAAGAATAAACATAAAAAAGAATAAGACAATAGTTTTAAATGACTTGAAATCATAGACTGTATAGGAAGAACTGGACAAACCTCCTGTGACGTCACCTGTTGAGATGTTGACACCTTGTTTTTCATCATACTGCATAGTGCAGTGTTGTAAGTGGGCTGAACAAACAGACCTTTGAGCCAGCTGGGACACGCCCACCTTATGTCAGTCAAAGTTAACCATTTTAGCTTGGCTGACTTAGCTTATGCTAATAGATGATGTTAATTATTATTACTTTACATTCAAATCTGTCCTAGCATCTTCATTTCAAGTGTTCTACAGAAAAAACATCTGAAATGAGTGCTGCCAGAGCTGAAACAAAGACTAGCGGAGCTGAAACGAGGATTAGCAGAACTGTTCACAACACATCCAAAAGCCAGAGACACTGAACGGTCTTCGCAGAGTTACAACCTTGATGAATCTGGTGGCTCCTGGAAATGATGGAGGGTCGACTGAAAGATCACAGACAGACAACATTCTTGCGGGTGGAAGGCAGGAGCAGAAAGGTAACAGTGAAGGAAAATGTTTGTTTGCTATAAATGTCCTGTCACTGTTGCATTTGTGACATCACACACAGCTTTCTGAAGAGTATTACTCATCGCTCTGGATGACGCCATTGTTAAGAGTCACAGTTGATACTGGTTAAGCCATTATACATCATATGTAAGTTTAAGATACAATTGTGTTTGTGAAATTGTGGAGATGGTGAGACTAGTTGAGATGAATTACCTTACATTCAATCCAATTTAGACCATTCATTCTCATTTCTGATGTCGTTAATGAAATTACATTTGAAGTGAGTACCCTCAGAGTTCTGAATGAGTTCTCCCAAGATTCTCAACTAGCTGATGTTTGGCTAACTGAACGCAGCCCATGAGTCCTTTGTCTGGATCGTTGCTGGGACTGAGATCCAACAGAGATCTGGTAAAGGGAGCTACTCAACTGTGGTTAGACAATTTGGAAGGTGGTTTGGTGGCCGAGGAGCAAGACACTGTCCTCAAGTTTGTTTCCAAGCTGGTGCTCTTAGAAGGATAATCTGTGGACTCTTCCAGACCAACACAAATCCAGTTGTAGTGGACTGTTTGTATATTTAACTGTACAACAAGGTATATTATCATTAAAATCATAATGATTTTGCTCTATTAGTTCTGTAAGTATGTTTATTTCTGCTGTGAAGTTGAACATTTTAACAAGGGCGTTGACTCATTTGGTAGGTGATCTCTAGTGGTCAGTTGAGGAACTGCACTTTCATGTTGTCTTCACATGGGAAAACTGTCTGCTTTTCTTGTCAAAGGACAAATCAAATCTGAGATAAACTTCTTTTTGGTATCTGCAGTAGCTTAGTATTTATGCTTTACCTCATTCACAGCAGTAGCATTTATAGCAAAAAAAAAAAAAAAAAGAGACCAGTGACGAGGCAAAACAAGAAAAACACCTTATACAGCATGCCAGAGAGAAGTTAGTATAAAATAAATGTCATTTAGCCTGGTGATTGTGACTTGCTTTAGTTGGTGGATCAGTCAGTATTCTTCACACAGTCATCAAGAATTACAATCAGGAAACTTCTTGCGTAACTGCATGTCTGGTCATTATTACTCTTTATCGCTTAGATACCAAGAATTAGTTTGTTTCCTCTTGCCTCATGCTCTGGTAGAAAAGATTAGGTGGGTTTCCATTTCTGGACTCAGTGTTGACAATAGAACCTGGGAGGCAGAAGTGTACCATGGTGAAATCCTTCTAGGTCTTTCAGTCCACCTATCCTCAGTAGTGGATCCACTAAGTCTGGACAGTCATCCAAAATCTTTTTCTCTACAAATAATTAATCTTGTTCCTCTAAATGCAACTTTTATTTCCAGGATGTGTTACCAATGGATGCAGAAGAAACTGCCTTAAGACACAGTTAGATAGAAATGCATCCAATCACAGAAACAAAATGTGATGCAATGCAACAAATAGACTAGTATTTATAAAAGACATTGAAAGTGGCTGCAGTGGAGCAGGAATGCTTTTGAATGGTGATCCAAGGTGTTATTAGCAATTCTGAAGTTATATCGGTTGTTTTGATTAGTGACTCCTGGATGCTCCTGCATGAAGCATCACATAAAGATGACAGGATGTTGAATATCTTCTAAAAGTCTGTTGTGGAGAGTTTAATCACATCTGCAGTCATCTGTAGGGAGCAGCATCAGAACCAGTGACTTAAAGAAACTGAACAAAATGATAAAGAAGGCTGGTTCTGTTCTGGAACCTCTGGAGATGATTGTGCAAAGTAGGATACATCATAAAATCAGGAAGACTATGGAAAACTCTGAGCAGTCTTTTCACAACACAGGGATTCAGCAACAGAAGTTTCAATCAGAGACTTCTTCAGATCCACTGCAACACAGACTGCTACAGGAGATCCTTCAAACCACTACAGAAGATCCTTCAGACTGCTACAGGAGATCCTTCAGACTACTACAGAAGGTTTTTTCACACCAGTACAGGAGATCTTTTACACCAGTACAGGAGATACTTAAGGCCAGTACGAGAGATCCTTCAAATCCCTACAGGAGATCCTTCAGAACACTAGAGGAGATCCTTTACACCACTACAGGAGATCATTTAGACCAGCACAGGAGTTCCTTCAGACTACAACAGGAGATCCTCCAGACCACTTCAGGAAATCCTTCCGCCTGCTACAGAAGATCCTTCAGACCACAACAGGAGATTCTTCACACTGCTACATGAGATCTTTCCAACCACAACAGGGGATCCTTTAGAGAGCTAAAGGAGATCCTTAAGACCACAACAGGAGATCCTTCAGACTGGTACAGAGGTCTCAAGGATCTCCTGCAGCAATAAACCTCATAAACCACAATGACTCTTTGAAGCGACTTAAATCATGACAACAGCAGCAACTAATTTCCTTGTGGGTATTGATAAAGTATTTTTGAATTTGAACTGAACTGAATAAAGACCACCCCTTCTGTGCTGCTGTTGATCTGGTGTGTTCTGTACCATGGTAATGGATGTGAATGGAAGGGTTTTTGGGAATGGTTGTGGTTTATTACACTAGAGTTTGGGATTTTCTGTAATGAGGCTCCAGCAGACCCACATGCAGGTAATCAGAAGTTTGTCTCTTCCAAATAGAACCTGTGTTTCACTCTCTTCTGTTTAACAAACACACAAAAACAAAGCCCACAACATAAAAAGAGGTTGAACTTTTATTAAGCATGAAACTGGCTGCTCAGGTGTGTCTGCTTCATGTCCAGTTTCCTCCATCTGAGGGTCGACTCACAAATGTGAGACAGGTGTGTGTTTGAGGACTCAGTCAGTGCTTTTAAATAGTCTTCATGCTGTTTGGGTGGATTGAAGTGTTTCACAGGTAAAGAGGACACAGTTCTCCCTCCCTTCACCTCACAGCCCCTCCCACTCTTTTATGTTTAAGAGCGAGCGAGCCCGACTTACTGCAGGTGAACCCTCTCTCCCCTCAGAGACACTCACCTGAAGCTGAGCTCACCTGCAGACTCAGACTCAGGAATCTGTAGACGAAGCTGTTGATGAGCAGAGCGACAGGTGGACATCTGCACCTGGAGAGACGGACAAACCTTGAGGACTGGTGGACAGCTCAGACCATCAGTGCTGGAAAAACTTTATTCAAACAACAAGGTTTGAGAATAAGTTTCAAAGTGGAAGGATTATCTTTTTGCGTGTCATCAGGACTGAAAGAAATTTGAAGAAAAAGGACATTTCTACCAAAAGGAAGATGATTGTTTTTGGATTTTAGAGAATGAACAGAATCAGGCTTCATTTCTTTTGGATCATTTTTGAAGGATAAAAATTTAAGACTGGCAATGTTGGTGAATGTTGTAGTAGTTTAAAAACGTCCAAACACATCTGGGTCCTCTGTGGTCGTTTTTAAAGGAGTTCATGAAACCTGCAACTGGTCCAAAACTAAAGGTTTCCTGAAAAGTGCTCAGAAATAACCAGCAAAAATAGAAACACCTCTTCATATTTGATCATCCTGCATGTTTGGAAGTGCAGACTGATCCAGGACAAGAACCGGACCACTCAGCACCAGGACCATCCTCTGACCAGGTTTGGTTTTAGACCAGTGAGGAACCCTCAAAGAACATTCCAGAGTTAAAACAACTGTGAGTCTGTTAAAAAAAAAAACTTGATATGTGTACAAAAAGTGAATAAAAAGGACAGTTTGTTCAGGCATCTCTGTCTGGATGCTGCAATCTTCTCACAAGTCAGTGGAAACAAGTGTTAATGGCCTCTGCATCGAATGCTTGTATATTTTATCAGAAACATCTAAGTGGTCACCCATTTCTGTGGACTTATGACAAGATCATGTAAACAGGAAGGGAATTCTTATCTAAACAGTCCTTTTTATGCACTTTTTGTATACACACAAAGTTAAAATTACTTTTATCTGCAGGGAGCATATCAACACTGTCACTTAAATGAAATAATATTGTTTTTTTGTTTTTTTTTTCCTTTGGATTAATAACCATTTATTTTAACAGCTGCATTTCCACAAATATTGGCATTAATCAGCATTTTCTAAAAAAGCATATTCTGTTCTAACTCAAAACTGTTTTGATTCACATTTAGCAAAAGCTTACACTCCTTTATTTACTATTAGACCTAGAGTTTATATTTAACTCTGAAATGTTCCTTTTAGTCTAACGTCTCTGTCCTCAGGTGAGAAGAAAAAACTTGTTTTACACAATAATTGATTCAGTTCTAAACTCTCCAGACTAAGAAAAAAAGATGAATCATTAACCCTTTACTGTCCAAATATATTTAATATTATATTTAAATTAATAATTATCTGTTCTTTTAGTTGTCAAGCAGATGGCACCTTGGTTGCATTCAGAACTTGTGAAAATTGTCAGCAAGGGGCTTTTGAAATTGGTTATCAAAAATATTTTATGATCCAAAGTAATTCCCTGTTGTAATTCCCAATTTTATTTATTTATTTATTTTTTCAGAAGTCCAGCATTTTCTAATTTTTACTCAGAAGTTTATTCACTGTTTCAGGGTTGTCTCTCTAAAAAGCTAGTAGGATTGAAAAGCATGAAAAAAGCTAGTAGGATTGAAAATGTTTTACATAAAAATGACTTTTTTTTTGTGCAGAATCACTTCTGCTAGTGAAATGTTCAATCTGTGGCTCTGCAGAATATCAGCTGTTCATCATAGTTCAGATCCGGGTCTAAATTTAGGTTATAGGCTAGGACATCCAGTTTGTTCAAAGCTTATTTCAAAGAAAGAAGCTGTGTCATATACATAAATAGAGCTTAAGGACTAGTTTTCAGAGGACTGTAATCAAGACCGGGCCCAGTATTGAACCCTGCTGAACTCCCTAGAGCAATCAAGTCACTTCTCAATATGACAATTATTTGAGGGACATATAGCCTTTAAAATAAACATAAACATTTAAAGTGTTTTTAAGGGAATTAAAATCTTCAAAACCTTTCAGAATATTCTGTCAGCAGCAGTTAAATGAGTTAAATTGTTAAAATTATCATGCCCTTTGTCAGCAGCAGGTACAGTATTTACGACCACAGTAATGTTTGAACATGTGAAAGTTAAATGTTTCTATTGCCATTTTTTTCTGTGTACAGGTTTGTACAACATGCCTTTAATAAGAAATCCTGACAATTGTCAGAGACGCTATTTTAACACATCTGGATCCTTTACTTCAGTAAAATGTTTGTGGTTTCTGTATGTTTGTAGTTGTTTTGTGGGTCTCGGTAGTTCTTTTTTTTCCAGTTGCTGTTTTAATTATTATCCGCCTCTTATTTTTGTTGCAGTTGACTTTTTTAACAGTTCATAAGAAAAAAAAACATCTAAGTGTTATGCTAATAGTGAAAATACTCAGGGCCAAGCATACTGTCAACTGTAGTGGCACTTTAATGTGGTTTTACCAAAACTGAAATATTTAGAGTTTGTAAATCAGAGGCTACTATTTCAAAATTTAGCTTTTGGAGTCAGTTTAGACTACCTGAATCTAACTACCTTACTTTTTACTTGTATTAGATATTCTGACTGCATGAGCCGAGGTCACATGATTTTGTTTTTTTAGACCACATAGGCCTTTAATAGCAGGTTAAACTAACCCACAGATATGCTAACAATGTGTGATTGCCTCTTTGTTCCTTATTTTCAAAAAGGTTAATCAACATTTAGCCAGATTATCACCAAACTACATGTTCAACCCTAAATGCGCTCCAACCTACATCTATTGGGTTTTAAATGTGCAACAATAGCGACAAAATTACACAAGTAGGGTCCAGAAGTTACTTCCTCTGTTGAGCTCACTTTATTGTTCCTTAAAACAACATTTTTTGTAGACCTGGACATAATTGCTCTATATGGTGATTAAGAAGTGATTTCTGACACAGCCACTGGGATTTATAGCTAATAATGATGAAACGTCTGGCCATCAGAAAATGATGCTGTGTGATGCTGAAGAGAGTCGATGAGCAGGAGTTCAACCTACAGGCATGATGTTGGCGTGTTGCCCCCTGCTGCTCACCTGGGTGCTGCTTGCAGTCGTGGTCCAAAGCCACATCTGGAGACCCTGCACAGGTACGAGCACCTCATGATGGTCCAGGCGTATAAACTCTAAGGTACAGCCCTTTGTAACATCTCCTGCACATGCAGATTTTCAAATCATATTTAGTACTGACATATTGTGCTGACATTTACACTAGTTATTTGCTTTTAGCTAAAACAAAAGAAAGACCATGAATTGAATTGTATTACAGTTTATTACTACCTGAGAGTTGTTGAACTGACTAACTAACAGACAGCAGTTTTGTTACAACTTCTGAAAAAGTCACATTCATACAATTTCCCCTCTCTGAGCTCCGTTTGGGTTGATATGGTCCAGTTAGAAGAGTGAGACTGGATCTAGCTGGTGTTTTCACTCCCCGCTGTGTTGTTTAAATGGCCTTCGCTTCTTCTATGAAACAGTGTGCTGTGAACAGGATGTTCAGGTTTCTCCATGATCTTCATTTTATTATGTATCCTTCTTTGCACAATCATCTCCAGAGGATCCAGAACTAAACTACATTTTTAAAAAAATCAGTTTGTCAGTTTCTTTAAGTCATTGGTTCTGATGCTGTTCCCCAAACAGATGACTGCAGATGTGATTAAACTCTCCACAACAAACTTAAAGATGTTATTCAACAGCTTGCTGCAAATGCTGGAGGCTCTAAGCTTCCTCAAGAAGTAAAGTCTGTTCTGTTTTTCTTATAAACAGCATCAATGTTATATCTCCAGTCCAGTCTGCTGTCCAGGTAAACACCAAGATATTTATACTCCTCCACCACCTCCACTTCATCTCCTGGAAAAACTATTTAATCCTGGTTCTCTTTAAATCCACAATCATCTCCTTTGTCTTGTTTACATTCAAGATGAGATGAATGTTCTCACATCATGCCACAAAACTGTCCACCAGTACTCTGTCCAATTTATGAGTTTAAGGTCAGAATTTTTGAGTGGTTTTTCTCACAAATTTACCAATTTATAAAGTAATTTTCTGACTTTATTAACTTGCAAATTTCTGATTTCATAAAGTCACACATTCTGGGTTTTCTCTCTTGAACTTGAGTTTCTATTATTAGATATTTTAAGTCTTCTTATTTGTGTTTTTCTCCTGGATTTTCCCCTCTTTATTTCTTTTTTTGGTACCTGCTCAACTAACATCAGCAAACTTTGCTTTAGCCAGTAGGATTTTTGTTTGTTGAACTTGGATTTTAATTTGAGATTCACAAATCCAGCCTCTAATTTATCACAGTGGATCATCTTCAAGGGTTTAAACTCTCCTGCCTCCCTCAATCTTTCCTCTGTAAATTTAATCGTCCAAAAGTCTAACTTACTGTGTTGTCTTTAGCCTGTACTCTGTACTATCTGAAGTTTTTCCTCTGTAGTCTTGTGCATTCTGTACTATTCTGTATACATACTCTTAACTTTTTCCTCTGTAGTATCATGCACTCTGTACTGTCCTGTATACACACTCTGAAGTTTTTCCTCTGTGTTTTTTCTCCTGGTCTCCACTGTCGGGCTGACGGTCACATCTCAGCGTGTTTCATGTGTTTCAGACGTCTGTCCTTCTTTGTGGTTCAGTGTTTTGACTCTTTGAAACGTGAGATCTGTTTCTGAACATGTCGTCCCCTCCCTCCATTCATCCTCCCTTCATCTTCCACTGATCTGCTGCTGCAACAAAACACACAGACGGTCTCAGAGGAGCTTAAAGGGGAATTCCAGATGAAACCGTGGTGGACCTGAAGCTGCTGGTTAAGAAAATTGTTTAAACTCCGTCAGCCTCGCTCCTTACATTGCTTTTAACATTTGATCTCTAATCCTGCAGATGAAGAAATGCGCTTTAGTCTCTTGTGATGCTGCTGGGCTCAGTCATCTGCAGAAACAATATAGAATTTTTACCAAGTGTCCTTTTTCCCTTTAATGTCTCATCCTCACAAAATTTAATATGGAAATGTCTTCTATCCAACCTACTAAAATACATAAAATGACCTTCTTAGCTTTACCTGCTGAGGACGCTGAAGTGTTGAATCTATTCGGCTGTAAAGTGAGATGAAGGGATCAGTAAAACCAGTGAGCAGCTTTCATGCAGTCTAAAAACTAACTATAGACCTGATGTTTAGAGGTTGGAGAAGTTGAAGGTGGAGCAGCTCAAAGACTTTAAATCATGATCCTCTGGTTCAGTTCCTAGTGCTTCTGTTCAGCTGTATGGACCTCAGCTGTCTAGTCAGGCCTCTGTAAGTTACACCATACAATGCTCCGTACTTTAGGAATTTATTCCATATATTACTCTGTACATTTCTCTGTTATTTTGAAATAATGGAGTATGAAATAATACTCTGTGCCTTTCTCTGAATGTTACCTCTTAACTTGTAAGTTACTTTACATTACTCTGCATTTTGATCAGTGTAGTACTCCAGAGTAACATGCACTAATGTACTGCATGTAATTATTACTCAGTAATAACTTAATGACATCATAAGACTGTAGATTTGATGACTGTAGTTATTTTTTATTAGATGAGATGATAGATGCTGCTCTGAAAATTACTGAATTATTATGTTACTTTGGTGCATTATCTGTCATTTCATCTCATTTTAAGTTCTTCTTTTAGCTGTGGGTTTATTCATGATTTATTTATCACTTAATTTAGTCCTGCACATACACGGACCATGGTTCAGGTAACAGAGCGATCACCTACCGATCAGTGGGTCAGTAGTGAGATTCAAATATTGATGTCTCCTCAGAGAAGATGCTTTCCTCTTGAACTCATCAGCTCATAAAGAGAAAAAGTGCTGTATTATATAATAATTTACCAGCAGCCAGCTGTTAAAGTGTTTTTATTTTTCTCACCATCCGCCTGCTGACTGTTGATGTTACAGGAGGCTGAAATGCCATGTAGCTTTGGTTCTGTTTTTAGATCATGACTGAAGCCGCAGATAGAGGAACACATCAACTTCTGAGACGATCACATGATAAAATAAAACAGATCTGGAAGTGAATCATTTACAGCTGATAAAAAATCAACACAGCATAGAGTCAACACACTTATCAGTCACTGTTAGAGGAAGAATGATCGACATGTCACTTGTGCTGGTTTCACTTCACTCCTATGAAAATCAGCTTTCAGGGATCTCAAATTAGAAACTGGAAGATAATCTGTCCTCATCTAATCAATTGTTATTTTTAGCTCACTGTTACTGTTACAGTGCTAGTGTGAAGGGATTCACTGTGTAGCTCTGTAGTACATTTCCAATAAAATATATGTTTACTCCTTTTGGAGTAGACATGAAACCACAGAGGAGGCTGAATCAGTGTGATTCACTGTCTGTTGTCTTAAATGTGCCTCTGGAGCTGGTTGATTCAGACTTCAGAGTTGTCAGACTCCCAGAAGATGTGTGTTATTAAAAATAAATAAAAAAAAAATACTACAGACTGCCAATTTAGACATTTATGATGAAACAGACAAAAGAAGAGTCAGGTCAGGAGGAGTTCAAGCAGCTTCACCCATCCATCTGTCCGTCATTTCACCCATTATCTTCTGTTTCTCCGGGTTTGGATCGCAGGGACAGCACAGACCTCCAGACCTCCAGCTCATCTGTGAGGACACCAAGGTGTTCCCAGGCCAGCCAAGAAGTATAATCTCTCCAGCATGCCCTCGTGACCTTGTCCTGGGTGGACATGCTTAAAACTGTTTCCCAGGGAGACATCCAGGAGGCATCTCAACCAGATCCTCAAACCACCTCAATTAGCTCCTTTTGATGTGGATGTGGAGGAGCAGTGTCAAGAAGGAACCATAATATTAATGGCACCAGCACCATTCTCTGACATATTTTCTTTTATTTGCAATAAGCATCTTCAGTTTGCTAGCTTTCCCAGCATCTGGAAGGACTCTGTAACTCTACCTAAGAGCAACTGCCCCAAGTCTCCTAATGAGGTCCTGCAGCTCTCACTTCTCTTGCTGTAAAGACGTTTTGAAAAGATAGTTAAGAGGGAACTTTTGAGAATTATTCAAGTAATATTGCACCCGCTCCAATCTTCTAAGCCTGGTCGAGGTGTTGATAATGCCATGGCTAAGTTACTTCATCCACTCCAGAGCCACCTTGACAGCGGTAAAAAAAATGCACGTTTAAAAAAAATAATTATTCAACTACCTCTTTTACAGACCGACTTGTGTATATGGACATTGATCATGACCTGATTCTCTGCCTTATTGCTTTTTTTTAAACTGATAGACTCCAGAAAGTCAGAGTAAGTGGTGTTTTATCAGATGTTCTTTTATCCTCCACAGGCACACCTCAGGGATGTGTTCTTTAACCACTTTTATTGTCCTCATACACCAAAGACTGCCAGTGTCATTATGAGTAAAGACACATGCTTCAGTATGTCAATGACTCTGTGATTTCCCTGCTCCGTGATGAGGAACATCACCACGACCCAACTTTGTGTAAACTCCTTCTTGAACATCAGTGATTCAAATGCAAAAGACATGATCACTGATTTCAAAAGACAGTCTTCTCTTGTCACCCCTTCCTTCATTTATGACCAGGTTGTTGGGGTGGTGGATCAATACAAGTACTTTCATTGATGACGCTCTCAGCTTTGATACCACTACCGATGATGTATATGCAAGGGCCCACCAGTGCACAGTGTTTATCCTTAACTGTGGTGTTTTAATGTTGATAAATATTATTATTATTGGTTTACTGAGTTTGTTTTAACATTTTTGCTGGCTCAGGTCTCTTCTAAAAGTTTACCAATGACCAAGCACTGGCTTTACTCTGAACACTTCTCAGATGACAGAAGTTCTCATCTATCTCTAAGAGGGAATCCAGCAACCCTGTATATGAAACTCATGTCAGTCATTTATCTTCACAGTCTCGTGTTGGCCACTACCAACACTTTGGGTTCAAAAACTGGCTGGTAAACAGAGAGGCTTGCCACTTACTAAACTCCCTCTTTGACCCAAACAGGTCAGTTTCAAATGTAGAACTTCATGGAACTAAAACTGTGTTCTCCTCAGACCTCCTGCCTCTGGACCTGCTGTCCAGGTCTCTTCCACGACCAGGACAAGCCCCGCCTACACAGGCAGGTCAAAGTTTGAACTAGAGGAACAGTTTTTGGTTGTTACAGGTAGCCAGATGATCAATGTTCTGTCCCACCAGGTGCGGCTGGTTCAGTCTGAGGGATCCAGAGGTCTCAGGTTGATTGGACCCATGGCGGCACCACTCAGTTTTCCTGCCTCCCAAATCTTCACCAACTGTGACTATTTCCCTGCTGAGTTCTCATTGGTTGTTACTGTGAAGATACCGCAATTGAGACAGAAGGTGAGCCAGGAGAGTCAAGTGAAACCTGGTCAAATCTGGCCCAGTCTGGTCCAGTCTAACCTGTCTTCTCACTATTCCTAGGCCAATGAATACCTCTTCTCTGTGGTGAAGGAAGGATCGGATTTGGTCTTGCTAGGGTTACGAGTCTCTGAGAACCGCCTCCACCTTGTGAGCATGTCCCCTGGTGTTGTTGGACGGAGCCGGATGAGTTTTAAAGACGTTGTGTTGGATGATAACCGATGGCACACAGTGGTGCTGGCTGTTACTGGACAGTATGCCACATTGACTGTCAACTGTGGACTGCCACTGGAGATGTGAGTCCCAAACCAGTTCAGACTGGCTGAGAGCAGTTCATTCTGTTCATCCAGTCAAGTTTATTCATCTCTGTCTCCCAGTAAACAGGTTCAATCTTTCCCAAGCACCTTGAGCACCAGAGGGTCCAGGTTCTTCATTGGCAGTAGGGGCCGGTGGAAAGGCCGCTTCTCAGTAAGTTTTTGATCAGGATCAGAATCAGGTCCAGAACCATCCAGTCCTCCTGTAGGTTCACCCTGATCTTCCTGTGTTTAGGGTTTGCTGCGCCAGCTGGTCTTGCTTCCAGGCTCCGATGCCACATCCCGGCTGTGTCCTAACTCTGAACCTGGTTTGGCTGAGCTATCCATCCCTCAGGTTCTGAAGTCAACCCCTTTGCAGTCAGACCACCAGGGACCAGTTTACCCATACGGTGAGGAGAAGGACCTTTACCTTCCCTACAGTCATCTGAAATCAGGGATGTTTTTTACATGTAGTCATAGAGCTGTCTTAGTTACTTACAGCTGAGAACAATCTCTCATGGTAGTCATCAATTAAGTTGGCCCATGTCTTGTGAAGGATCTTAGTCCATTTCTCCATGGCGAATTGTTCGAGCGTGTCCAGATTACGTGCTTTCTGAGAACAAATGTTAAACTTGAGCTTCCTGATCAGAGTTTCAACAGGATTAAGATGTGGACTCTGAGTTTGATGTCCTTCAAAATGTTTTTGACGAATTAGATGTCTTGTTGGATATCCACCATTGATGTAAAACTTTCCCTTTTTGATGATCCTATCCCTTGAACAAAGCTCTATGTGCCTGAAGTGGCAAACTATCCCACATCAATATATTACCACCACCATGTCTTACTGTGGAAACTGTGCTTTTGAATTGAAGGTTGAGATATTTTTACTGACGCACAACTTCAAAAGACTAGCTGCTGATTGTGACAGGAGAGACACCCACCACTATCTCCTTGGACACGTTTATGTCCAAGAATAAAGTTTTAACATTGAGAAATGTTTTATTGTATACTAGGTGGTGATATTTTGACCTTAGCCACTCATATTGCTGACTGGGAGTACCAAAGTTTAGTGTATTTTTTTTATTTTTAACTGGTAAAAGTGTCTCAGTTGTCCACTGCTGTTTGTGTGGAAAGCTGTGTTTGAACTGTAAACTCGGAGCTGTGATGGTATCAGTGATTCAGTAACCTGAGCTGCAGAGTAACTGATAGGATGAAGATGTGTTTCTTTATAACTGACAGGCTGAAGTAGCTACTATATGTGTCTGTGGAGGCAGGAGGAGATGTTTTCGGCTATAAACACAGACTTTGACAGACTGAAACTTGATTCCCACAAGGCCAGATGTCATTTTGATGGCCCTGGTTATGAGTTATGGCTCAGAGAAGGATTCAAGCTAAAGTTAGGCTTCGGGTCTGGTTTTCCTCATTGAATGAAGTCAATGCAGCTTCCTCAGAAATATAGCTTTGTAAGTGCTACCAGCAGTTTGATCGACACAAAGGTTTCCCTCTCTCTTGTTTGAAGTATGTTTCCATGACAGCACCATGAGGTCAGACAGGCGCTGACTTGTACAGGTGTTAACGTGTTACTGTGCCCCAGTCAGGACGTCTGAGTCTGAGTTTAAAGAGAGCAATCTAATGTTTTACAGCATCTTTCTTCATTTACTTGTCTTAGCAAAATGTAAAAGTGGGTGATGTCTGGGCCAAATGTGAGGTGCACTTCTACAGTCAGAAGTTCAGTTTAATTCAATTTTATTTATATAGCGTCTATTACAATACAAATTGTCTCTGGGTGCTTTTCAGAGACCCAGAACATAAAAATAAAAAAACTCCCCTAGCATGCAGCTCTGGAAGCTCTGGAAGCTCTGGAAGCTTTGGCCTGCAAAGATCTACAGATGAGAAAAAGAGGAGCAGACCAGGACAACAAACAACAAGAACAATGGAACAGAAAAAAGCTGATGATATACTTCTAATCAATAACTGTGGATTCATCTCAAGAGAGGAAAGAGAAAAAGGGTGAGGATTATCGCTCAGTGGATCATGTTGGTGTTCTCCTGCTGCGTAGGTCTATAGCAGCATATCTAAAATGAAACTATGTTTAAGATGAGTCTGCTCTAGTCTTGTCCTGTAGCTGCAGCTGACTACTGACCCTAACACACTAAAGTTTAGACCAACTATAGACTTTACTAAACACAATGTTTTAAGTTTGTTTTTACTATTGTTGTTGGCATTCTGGGTCTATACCAGGAACCACACAGCAACAAGGGGTGAGGTAGTGGGGAGGGTAAGGGGATGAGATGGGTAAAAACTGTCTCTAGACCTGCTGGTTCTTGTGTGGATGCTTCTGAGTCATCTCCCAGAAGGTAGGAGTGTGAACAGATGGGAGCTTGGATCTGAACTGTGGTCAGAGAGGATCCTTCTGGCCTTCCTTCTACAGCGGTGGTTGTAGATGTCCTGAAATGGTTGACAACTCTGACCTGGTGATGCGCTGAATTGATTTTACCACCCTGCAGTGCTTTGCATTTAAGGGTGGTACAGCCACTGTACCAGGCCGTGATGTTCCCACTCAGGATACTATTGATAGTGCATCTATAGAAGTTAAGGTGTATGCTGGTGCTTATGCCAAACCTTATAAGTCACTGCAGGAAGAAGAGACTTTGCCTTACTGACCTGATGATGATGAGAGTATGGCATGACCAGCTGAGATCCTTACAGATAATTGTCCCGGGGAACCTGAAGTAGCTGACTCTGGGGGGGCCTGTCCTCCTCTCTGTAGTCTCCTGAAGTCAATGATCAGCTCTTTGGTCTTGCTGACTTTGAGCAGGAGGTTGTTGGCTTTGCACCACAAAGTAAGTGCTAAAACCTCCTCTTTGTAGGGTGCTTCAGGGTTGTCTGTGATGCTGCTGATGATAGTGGTGTCATCTGCAAACTTGATGGTCATGATGGAGGTGTGCATGGAGGTCAGTCATAAGTGTACAGAGAGAAAAGGAGGGAGCTAAGAACACAGCCCTGGGGGGCCCCAATGTTCAGAGTCAGTGGAGGATGTAACACTACCAATCTCAGTACTGTTTGTTAAGAAATCTAGGACCCAACTGCACAGTGATGGAAGGATATGCAGGTCCCTGAGCTTCAAAACAAGTGTGGATAGTTGATTGCAGTTCTCACATAACTGCACCGCTGGTCCAAAATCTAAAGAGTAATGAAAACATAATTTGATCCAAGCTTAGAGCTGAAATAGCATTAATATATCGATGACTATTCATATTTGATTGGGTGTTCTGGGTGATCATGAATACGTTTCAGAGACTTTTCTTTGATTCTTAATGCCAGCTTTTTAAATGACAGTTAATAGAGCTCAGCTGATTGAAGTTTTGATGGAAGGCGGCATGAATCCCTTCAGTCACACTTGAGTCTTCATGACTCAGAATTTATAAACAGCAGTCTGAGGTGTGTTTGATTTATGCACCTGCCTGCAGCTAAATGTTCTAACTAAATTGAAGTCGCCTGAACTTGACCTCAGATTTCAGTCTCTGAGTGTTTCTGTCTCAGGGATCAGAAGGAAACCTCAGAAGTTTCATTTTTATGAGAGCATTTTATCTGAATGCATCCATACCCTATAAAAGTTTCTAAATGAACTCCATATTTAAACTTGCATTAGTGAGAAAGCACTGATCTGTTTCTGACACTGGAGGTTAGGAACTGGATTTTGTCAGCTAGGAGCGCTGAGGCAAGAAGGACATTTTGAAAAACCTAAAAAACACTGAGAGGCTGAGATGATGATCGTTTCCATGTTTTCCAGCTCAGCTGCCCGGTTCAGAAAACTTCAGAAACACAGAGGATTCCTCTTTGTTCACATTTCAGACATTAGTACATTAAAATAAATTTTTAATTCCCACTTTGGCAATTTTAAAATTGCTGAGCAAGAACCAATGATATTTCTCTAATGTTTGTCAGAACAGCTCATGAGGAACATCTAATGGTCAGTATTTCTGTTGATCAAACTCAAGGAAACCAAAAAAACACCAAAACATTTTATCTCCAGAAAGTTTTATTTTCTTTTGAGAGCTCTGAGAGCTTCATGTGAACATTAATACTTCCTCTGAATTTGCATATTTTAATTAAAATCTGGTTTTCTGCTGCTTATGTGGGACATTAACGAGATTTTAGTCAAAGGAACATAAAACCAGGAATGTGTCTCTATAATAAAGAAAAAAACACATTTAAGTTTGCCTTTGTTACATTCATCCCTGCAGCAAAAGCTTTCTTGTGTTGTGTTTCAGAGGCTGAGGCCCGAGTCACACTAGGGAACCGTCCTCCGTGTTCAGGACCAGAACTAGGCCAGCTGTGGTTCAACACTCAGAAGAAAGGCTTGTTCATCTGCGACGGGCTGACGTGGAGGATGCTGATGCAGAGTGAGTCCGAGTGTCACAACAGGAAGAAACCTAAAACACAGCTGAAAACCCAACAAAAATATGGCGTATTACCAGAGTACAGGTGTCATGGCAAAGAGATCGTCTTACTGTTTCATCGATTCAAGTCATTGATTTACAACGACATTTGATTGAATGCTATAAAATAGTTTGGTAAAATAAAATTTAAAGAGGGGAAAAAAGTTGTATTTTGTTCAAGTTCAACTTTAAACACATGTTACAGAAGCAAAGGTAAAAGATTACAGAATTACACCTCAAGTTGTGTTACGGCAAAGAAAAGTCATCAAGAAAATGGTGATTAATTTAGAAGAAAATGAAACAGTTAAAGTGAAATAAAGAAAAGATTTTGTGACAAAATGTTTTCATATTAAAAAAAAGTTGTAAAACCACTCTCTGTAACTACTCAATGTCCGACCACATGGGGGCAGCAGATCAGAAGTTAGTTTGTGTATTAATTCCTGTGTAAGAGACAACAAATGCAGTTCAGTTGACTGCTAGGGACTGTTTCTAAATTAAATGTTTGCATTTTTTGTACCTCATCAGGTAAAAATGTAAGTAAATAAGGCAGGAAATGTTGTTTGTTAATGTCCTTGATTTTGAGTCTGTAATGAAACCTGCAGCTTCAAACCTCCATTAGAACCATAAACCAGATCGCCTCCACATGTCTTTTTTCTTCTGTCTCTGCAGATAAGGAACGTCTTGACTATGTAGAGGACTTCAAGGACCTGTACACCCGCTCAGAAACCTTTGACGTCGAGGTCTTCTCCATCCCGTCTGAAGGCCTGTTCATGGCTGCAGCCAACAAGTACTGGAACACATCTTAGTCAGGTTTCATGGACCTCAAGGTGCCATCCTGTGTTCTTTGCTTCTTCATGGTAACCCTTATGTCTTCTCTGGCAGTGACCCTCATCTTGGCTCGGGAATCTACAAGTGGACAAACGGCTCATTCCAGCTGTACCAGAACATCAGCACCCAGGAGGCCCGAGCCTGGAAACACTTCACCATCGACGACAAGGTGAGCACCACTTAAACGTGGCCGGAGATGTAACTCCACATTTAAATACAAACCGTTGGTTACAACCAGAATGATGACGAATGTGATTTAAAAATACTAAACCTCATTGTGAATGATGATGAGTGGTTGGAACGTTGGAGAGCTGACTTGTAAGTAATAGTCTGTCTTTCAGAGTCAAACTCCATTTATTTAACATTGTTAGAAACGTAGGAAGAGATAGAAAATATGACCATTCAGACTGACTGACTAGATCCATGTAGCTCACAAGACTGGAGCTATAAAAATTAAATGTAGAAATAAAATAAAAGTGTAGAGGTAAGTACAAATGTGAAAGGCAAGGTTATATGTTGCCTTTCACATTTTTACAGGTCACCAGTCCATTAAACCACTGGTTCTAGCATCTATCTGAAAGCGTTTTTATTCTCCTTTACATGAAACACTGAGCTGCAAGAAATGCCTTTTTTTATTGTAATTCTCTTTTTTAACTTCATGACATCATCATGAAACAGATTTTCATTGATTGATTGGCTCATTTATACATGAAAAAAGAGGAGCAGTGCACTCACTGCTCTTTTTAGCCAACCAATCATAGAAGGGTGGGCATTTTAAGGCTCAGATCTTAAAGAGACAAGAGCTGAAATTTAACGTTTTGTTTGAAAGCAGCGTGTGGAAAGAGAAACTGGCTAAATAAAAATTTCAGCTCGTAAATGAACATAACAGACTCTTTGATTAAAATAAAATGTTTTTAAACAATTCAAAAAGAGAAAAAAAAATTCAAAAGAAGTTGTGAGAAAAACTCAGGCTGAGAAGTGTTCAGTAGTTGCATTTCCATTACCCCCAAATTTGTGCAAAATCTAAATATTTTTAAAAAAAACTGTAATGGAAACACTTTTCTCACACTTCCACTTCTCTGGTAGTGCTGGATGTGACATGGTAGGTCAATATAAAGTCATCAAAATCTCCAGCTGTTTTTGGCCTCATTAATGAAATGTAGTTTAAGATCTTGACTTCAGAGAAGATGCACAAACCAGATTTTAATTAATATGATGTAATGTTCTCAGCAGCAGTAGCTACAATTGCAATAATTTGACGAAAACTAAAGAATTTCGTCTATCTTATTTTAAGTCAAGATCTTTTTTTCCCCTTTATTTTGAAGAGATATGTTGCAGGACAAGATATGGAGAGATACCAGAGTTACGTAGATGTGGAGAGAGAGAACTAGGAGAGTTAAGCTCATAAAAAGAAAAACACAGTTCAGTGGAAACAACAACACCCGACAGCTCTATCTTTATTGCAAATTTAGAATTTCACTTTATCTACCTAATGTGTGGAGATTTAACAGACAAACAGAACACTTAAGAACTGAGAAGTTATCAAGAAAGTGTTGCTTTCTTGATAAAAAACAAAACAGATGACATTAAAGCAACACTTTCTTGATAACTTTCAGGAGATGTCCAGCTTTCACAACCCTTCCACACCCCATGTTTCCCTTTTAAGTACCCCTATGATTCAGCCACTTGTAGATTTACCTTCAGCAGGGTAACTTGAAGTTTTTTTTCTTGTCTTTATCAGTCTCTCACATCATTCTGGAACATTGCTTCAGTTCATTTTTGGCATTTGGTAATGCACTACTTTATTCTACAAAAATAAAGCCAGAAAGAAAAAAAAAATCACGTGGGTAATAATAAGCAACCTTTTGCCATTTTCACAGGATTTAAGAGGGTAAGTGGCATTTTTGGGAACTCAGGTGTGTGTCATGAGTGAAAAACATAAACCAGTGATGTTGTATAGTTTAAATACCTGAGGAAGTTTAGGTATAGAAGAAAAGACAAGAGACAAAGTTGTAAGTAGCAGAAATTAAAATGATGAGGTGCTCTCTGGGAATGTTGAGGATGGATAGGACAAGGAAAGAGTCCTCTGAGCACATCAGAGGAACAGCACGTTAGATGTTCTGGAGAGAAGGTCAGAGAGGCCAGATTGAGATGGTTTTGACTTGTGCAGAGGAGGAACAGTGAATATACTAGTAGAAGGATGATGATAGGTGGGAAGAGGTCCAGAGGAAGCTCAAAGAGGAGATTTATGGGTGTAGTGAAAGACGACATGAAGTTAGTTGGTATGAGAGAAGAGGATGCGGAGGATAGGCTTAGATGGAGAAGGATGATTCACTGAGAGGAATCTCCATGGTGATCCCTGAAGGAAACAGCTGAAGAAAAGAAGAAAGCATTTAAGATATTTGTTAGGTTTCCAAGGAGTGGACAGCCTAGTCTTACTGAGTATGTTAAATGTTGACAGCATAGTTAGAAGAAGGCCGAGCAGGTACACTTTGTTTGCAGAGTTGCAAGGAGAAACCGTCTACTGACCAAAAAGAGCAATGAATCATAACTGATGTTCACAAAACTGCATCGGAACAAACTTCAAGACTTCTGGAACAATGTCCTATGGACAGATGAGACCAAGGTGGAGTTGTTTAGCTCGTGACATGTTTGGAGAAAACCCAACGTAGCACTTCAGAGGAAACACCTCATAGTCGCTGTCAAGCACAGCGGTGGAGGGTTGACAATTTTGGCTTTTTTCCCCTGTTACAAGACTTTGGCATCTTGCATTCTTCTGAGTGGACTACAAACGTCTCTATAAACCACAGTATTCAACAGACAAATGTGAAGACATCTGTGTGACAAGGCTTGCCTGAAATTGTGTCATGCAACAGGAGAATGAGCTCAAACACAGCAACAAATCTACATCAGAGCTGCTGAAAAAGAAAAGAATCAAGTCTTTGAAATGACTTGGTCAAAGTCTAGACTTTTCAGTGTGGTTGAAATGTGGTGATCGGACCTTCAGGGAACTGTGTATAGGTGAATGTCCAAAACCCCCCAATGAACTGAGGCAACATTGGAGAGAAGAATGGACCAAAATACTCAGACAGGAAAATGTTTACTTCAAGTTATAGCTATGGAAGATGGATCTACAAGCTGTTGATTCATGGGAGTTCTGTGGTGATGCCTACATGATTTTTTTTTGTTTTTTTTCTTTATTTTTTTTAAAAGGACACTAACTTCCACACATGACTTATCTTAATGATACGATTGACCTGTGAAGATGTTCTCTATGTGCACATTATGTGACGTTGTGTCTGGTGGTCATGTGCTCAGGATGAAGCTCAGAGGAAGAAGAACAAGTCTGAAAGACCTTTAAAGGAGAACAAACAAATGTGGGTTGGATTCTCAGTGGCTGTTTGAAGTTTTGTGATTACATTGTGTTCGCTTTGTTTGCACAGTATGTAACCTACACACAGGTGTGGCCATAAAGCTCTGCAGGTATTCAGAGAAGTTCTGCAACAAGGGAAAAGGATGAAGAGCAAAGTTCAGCTCACAGAGAAGTGATGGTGACTGAAAATGGATCACCCATAGACTGCATAAAAAACAACTGAACATACTTTTGTTGGAACCAGAACACACTCCTATTTGTTATTTTAGATATGTAGCACCAGGTTTATGTATCTTTAAGAAGGTTTTGCACTTCTCTGAGGTCTTTTTGTTTGGTTTTTATTGTAAAACTGATGAAGATAAAACACATTACTTGTTACCCCTCACATCAGATTTTCCTGGTGGTGGCAAACTGCAGGGCAGTGGAGCCTGAGCTGTCAGTCATTTATCGATGGAATCAACGGCGGCGGCGCTTCCTCCGTTATCAGACTCTGGAGACCCATGCTGCTCAGGACTGGGAGGCCTTTCAGATGTACAATCAGAGCTTCCTGGTGGTGGCCAATCACAGAGGTAAACAGGACAAATGTGTAACAAATGTGTAATAACGAAGCTTCTCCTCATTGAAGGTTTACAGACAAAACATCAGAAACGTGAATAGCGGTTAATCAAACCTCCTGCAGTACAGGCAGAGAAAAAGAACTCAACATTGGTTTTCTGAAGATTAGCCCAATTTTTGAGGTTCTGAATGATCCTATATTGAGATATTGACTCTGCCCAGCCCTGGTTAACCCAAAATATAAAGGAACCTTACATTCTTCTTGATTAAATCTGCTCATTCATCCAGCATCATTTCCCATGATTCTGATATAATGACATCCAAAGTGAGTACTTCTAGACCACACTCTCCTAGGAAGGATCAAGGCCCAGTCTGGATGTAAAGGTGGTTCCGCTGCAATGGTTAACAAGTCTGTCTGGACATTGTCTGGTTATCCCCAGCTAGTGGTCTTCAGCCTGCTAATCTTCACTCACATACTCAACCAGCCCTACCCAGAAGCTGGAATGAAAAACGGCTTCAGTCTCCATAGGGGATTTTTATGCATTTCATCACTTAAAATGATATAAAACCACAAATGTACACATGATTAGAATTGTGTTTTCTATGAATGTCAGCTAACTGTCATCAGTGTATCTACTCACTACTTTTGGTGACTGGACTTCTGAGCTGTGGATTAAGACAAAAAAAAAATCATAATTATTTTTATTATTCAATTTATCGTGATGTTAATTGTGCTAACACTGTGACTAAGTCTGGATTGGCCTGGTAGCATCTGGAGACAAAACTGCACCTATATTTGAGGAAGGCCATATACTGGAGTTAGCCAGATGACCAGGTGACCTCTATCTCTTCAGCTTCTAGCCCTGGCAGCCACCAGAGCACCTGACTTCACCCCAGACCAATCTAGGCCCCTTGTATCAAGATCTTCAGGGGTCATCCCTGAAGATCACCATACTCCAACATTGTAAAGTTTTTTTTTCTACAGCTCTGTGTTCCCACATTTCCCACATCTCTTAATGCTGATTGGTTCACAGTGTTAGATGCCTACTGTTCTTGAAAAGACTGAGGTGGGAACATTAGCTTGTAGGAACGTAGATCTGCTCCTGATCTTTGCAGACCAACTCTTAGTCTTTGTTCGCGGTAGGAGGCTGGGTGTGTGTCAACCTAACGCCAGGCTTTCTTGTTCCAGGAGAGCTGAAAAATCTGCTTGGAAACCAATTTCTAAGAAATCATGTGGACACAATGTTCAGGCAGTTCTTAAAGATTCAGGAAAAAAAACAAGATAATCTTCCTGAACTGCAAAGCTCATGCAGTTTCGAGGAGAAAGTGGCATTACAGAAGATTTGAACATGACATCTGCATACACTTCACACCATGCAATTTACTGACACATGGAAACATTAAACCACAGGAAGGATCCCCAGGTTCCTGCTCTTAAACTCCATTTCATTCATCAGGTTTTTTTTCTGTTTTTTTTTTTTTTTGCACACATATAGGATGAGACATCATGAAAAACAAGCCGCAGTGTGATCAAGTTAATTACTCCCTGTTAGTGAGCTGTAACTGGATCAGAGCAGCTGATGGTTTTGTGAGGAGTTTGTACATTAAGAGCTTTAAAACCAGACTGTTTGATGCTGGAGATGCGTGGTTTCTCAGACAGAACGTGAGCTTTGAAGGCAGAGAGAGCTGGTATCTGCTGCCCCGTCATCCTGCAGCAGCTCGACTGGAACACTTCAAACACACCTCCACCTGCGCCGATTCCACACTCATTCATGTGTGTGTGTTTCCTCGGAAGATAAAAACTGCGCTCACTGATCCAAAAAGATTGTTTATGATCTGAGAGGAAAGAATGCAGGTGCGCTGTGGTCAGATTGTACACGTGTTCACTGTTTGATGCAGATGCCAGATAATATTTGAAACCGCTTAACCGAGATTCACATTTAATCGATTTGTAAATTTTTATTTAAATTTACTTCCAAGTTCTGAACAACATGGAAGCTTTGACTCGGTAAGAAGTCCTCAAGTAAACAGAAAGTACTGAATGTGTTTAACCCCTTCTTGATGTGTGCTCTTTTACTCCCCACCAGCCGTCTACAGAAGCCTTTTTAGCTCAATCACGCATAGGCCGCTTAGTTGGATCAAATCGAGGCGTCAGAGATTGCTGATGGCCATACCAAGACCACCTCTTCAGAAAAGTCACAGTACAGCTGTTTTGATGTACAACAGCATAAAGTTGCCATGTTCATACCAATCTAAATAAATCATACTCATACCCAGAATTCCTTTGGGCTGACCTAAATAGTTCAATTTGAAAACATCCTAAATGTATTAACAACTGTCAAATGTTACTGTTTTGGATATGTTTGCATCAGTTCAGTGCATGAGTGATATTTGTTGAGTCCTGGGTATCTGTGTAAGGCCATATCTCAGAAATGGTGAGGGATTTCAGTGATTGACGCCTCTACTGAATATTCACAGAATCAGTGGAGCATTCACAAATTCACAACACTTCATGTTTGAATGATGAAAAGAGTATATTTTTTTCCCAGTATCCAACAGCTAATATTGTCTGGGTGTGTAAATGAGGCTCAGCTGGAGCTGGAAGATGGCAGGTCACCAGGAGGGATCAGAGTATGTGACTGAGTGAATTTTGATCAAATTAAATGTGTTCTTGTGCATCCTCAGCTGCAGACTCCAACCACAACATCCACAGTGTGATCTACAGGTGGAATCCCATCACAAAGGTGAAGCTTGCTCTCCAAACTGAGAACAACTTCCTGTCCTCACCTTTTCTCATCTTGCCTTGTATCATCCTCCTGTTTTCTCTCCTTGTGTTAAATTTTCTTTTTGCTTTCTTTACTCATGTCTCCTGCTCTTTCATGTCCACTCTGTTGCTTCTGTTCCTCTTTTGTTTGTTCCTTTCTTTATATTTCTTGGACCAACTCACCCCTGCTTGTCCCCTCTTTCATCTTTTCCTGTCCTACCTCATCCTGACCCATCCTGTCCTTCCCCAGCTATTTGAAGTCAACCAGACTCTGCCCACATCTGGAGCGTACGACTGGGAGTTCTTCACAATTGGACCGTACTACTTCCTAGTGGTGGCCAATGCCTTTGATGGTCGGACCACCTCCATCAACTCCACCATCTACATCTGGCTGGATGGCTGTTTCCGGACCTTCCAGAACATCATGGTCAGTGTCTCTCGTCTTTGTTGGACAAAGGGTTGGTGGCCAACATCTGGCTCCAGGACTTAGTCTATGATGTCACAATGGTGAGAATAATTTACTAGAACAAACTTATACTACTTTGGCACTCTCTAGTGGTTCTTTAGATGAAACTGCAACAAAATACAAAATGTTGGTCCAAGGACAATTTAGCTGTAATAAATAGGTGAAAGAAAACGTAATCATCATTCTTCAAACAGGTGACATCAAAACAGGCTGAGTATAAAAGTAGCATCCAGGAAAGACTCTTTAATGAGTAAAATTGGGCCAAGGATGTCCACCTTGTCAGCAAATGCATAAGAAAATCATTGACATGCCATCCATCTATCCATTAACTCACATTTCAGGTTCAGGTTGTGGTATAAGCAGTTTAAGTAGACAAGTGAAGATCTCCATGTTCTCAACCACCCTCTCGAGTTCTTCTGGGGGACCTTCCAGCCAGTAGAGATGTGAAATCAATCCACCAGTAGAGATGTGAAATCAATCCACCCTATCCTGTGTCTGTGTTGGAACCTCCACATTTTTGGATATACCCCAAATACTTCCCCTGGGAGGTGTTCAGGCATCCTAACCAGCTGCCTGAACCTTCTCAACTGGCTCCTTTTGATGATGTAGTGGGACTCCGACTCCCTCTTGAATAGCAGAGCTTCTTATCCTATCTCTCTATGGGAGAGTCCTTCCACCTTTTAACTTCTGTCTTGTTCTTTCTGTCTCTGCTTACAATTTGTGAGCATAGGTGAGGGTAGGAACATGGATCCACCAGTAACCAGAAAGTCTTTCCTTTTGGCTCAGCTCTCATATCACCACCTTATTGCAGATGCTGCACCAATCCACCTGTCAATCTCTCAATCCAGTCTCTCCTCAGTTGTGAACACTGAGGCAACACATCACTCCCAAGCTGGATAAGGTTGACTGAGAACTGTGGTCTCAGATTTTGAGATGTTTTCTCTCATTCCCACCACTTCAAACTTAGCTGCAGACCACTTTACTGGGGGGTTAAAATTACAGCTTAATGATTCCAATAAGACAACATCATCTCCAAAAGTTCCAGATTTTCTATTTAGTGGTCTCCATAGTAGATTATTGGTTTTCTTGATTTTCATCTGTCACATCAACCTACTATTTATCTTCTTTCAGCACATTTAGTAATATCTACATGTTGGCAGGTGTACCAGGCAGATTAATGTCATGTGATGAACATCACTGGTGACCTGCAGCAGTTATGTGTTTACTTCAGTCTGTCTGTAAAAACCTGGTCAAGCATCAGTAAAACTTTAATGTGGAGACAGAAGTGAAAACATGAAAGCATAAAATCAGCTTAAGATTTATTGAAATATATTTTTTCATTCTTGCCGCCATTTATGATTGAAAAAAAGAAGCTAAAGCACAGGAAACCAGCAGAGTATAATTAATGTGTGTATGTGAGGGGGTTTCCAACTGAAGACTGAGAAAGACTTTTACTGCGTTTTAAAACCACAAAAACATGTTAAATCTCCATGAAAACGTCTTGAACCTTTAATTCCACCTCTGACAACAGCAAAGCTTTTGGAGGCCACATTAACCTCATCAAACATCAACACATCTCATTCATCTACAGCTTGATCTTCACCAGTTCCTGTAAGCTTACTTCAGAAGAGATAAACCAGGGGTCACCAACTCTGGTCCTCACGAACTACTATCCTGCAGGTTTTAGATGTTTCCCTGCTTCAGCACTTCTGATTCTAATTAATGGTCAATAACAGGTTGTCATCAAGGTCTGAACAACTCTGTTCATGACATGGTCATTTGTGTCATGGTGTGAAGAAGCAGGAAAACATCTAAAACATGCAGGATAGTAGCTCTTGAGGACCAGGGTTGGTGACCCCTGTGAAAAACCTTGCTGATGCCCTCTACAGGCTGCAGAAGAAGTTGTGCACACATAGAAATGTGGATCGGTCAGGACTGCAGGCAGACCACTTCTGACACCCTCTTCTTCCTCTGCAAGCTCTTTTTAATTTTTGTAGAATTCTACAAATACTTCCCTGATTTTGCAATATATAATTGAAAAATACTTGATTGTCACTGGAATCCAGTTTTGTCTTGCTCAGTGTAATTTTTCACAGAGGTGGATATGAGTTTTGCCAAGAAAGCTGAGACAACCCTTAAATATCTTAAAGGACTTAAATACAAAGATATTAGTAGCTGACAAAAGGGAAAACGCAGGAAATGTACTGGGTTTGTCAAAATAAAAGTCAAAGTAAATGTTTTTTCCTGCATGTGTCTGCAGACGGTTGGCGCTGCAGACTGGGAGATGTTCCAGATTGATGGCAGGTTTTTCCTTGCTGTCGCCAACGGTCAAAAGTATTCCATGGAGGGCCTCAGTCTCTACAGCATCAACTCCACTGTGTATGAGCTCAACCTGCTCACTCAGACCTTCATCCACTTCCAGAGCATCCTGACTCACAGGTGAGCAGCCAGTTCCTCACAGTGGGGTTCTGATGTCCAGCACACCTAAAGTCCTGCTCAGTCAGAGTTGCTGCTTTTGAATGTTCACATATGTCGCAGGATCAAAGTCACATATATTGAAAAGACATCCAGGTGTTACAGATAAAACAACAGCACAAACAACCGCTTCAACCAAAGCCAACAACTCATGCTGCTAATGACTATTGTTTAGTGTAAGTTATTAGTTCAGATGATTGAACCACCAGCTTGAGGTTGCCTGATGGTATGGGCCTGATCTAGATCTGTTATTCTTGGTACAGACACCGAGTGACCTCTGTAGTAGGATTCATGCTCAGGACCTGAGGTACCAGAAGCTCAAAACAAGAGTCAACAGCAGCTGTCTGGCATTTGTAGAGAACATTTGATGAGTTTCTCATGGGCGCAACCCAGATACACAACTGGACAGATTTAATCAGAATGAATGATGGGTAATGTTAGTAAGCATCGTTCCATCCATTTACCCATACAAAAAGGCTTCAGCATCACTCTTAAGCAAAACTGTGAGTGACATCACAGGGGTTTGTCCAGTTATTTTAATATCATCTACCTTCCCTGCTTGATGTTCATATTGTTGTTGATGTATGTTATTCTTGTTGCCATGGTACCCAGCGCTCTGGACTGGGAGTTCTTCACCATCGGAGATGAAAAGTTCTTAGTTGTAGCAAACTCTCATGACGGCAGGTCATACTCTCTGAAAAGCGTCATCTACAGGTATAGTCCATACATTCTCACCTGTGCAGGTGTTAGACCCCACGTGACCCGAGGTGTGTGTGCCTTTAGGTGGCAGGGCTCTGAGGGCTTCGTCCCCATCCACAGTCTGCTCACGTTCGGCTGCCGAGACTGGGAACACTTCAGCACAGACGAAGGCTCCTTCCTCATCTACTCCAGCGCCACCTCCAGTCTGAGTAAGGTGTTCAGACTCAGGACCTACTGAGGACATCCAGCTGCAACCAGACTGGACCACCACCATCTACTTCACGGTCTATAGGACCACTCTGAGCTTCCTGTGGTGACGCTGCAGTCAACCCACTCAGCTTCAGCCTCAATGGTCTCAACAACCTCAGACAGTCAGAAGAAGTTTATTTATACACATAGCACTTTTGTTGAAGAAACTGATTCATACTAAGCTCTGCTGACAAAGATATACAAATTATCTTTTTATGAACAAACATAAATAAAAACAATCCTCAGCAGACAAATCAGTTGTAAGAATCTTCATTAGTTGGAGCAGAACTGTCTGCAGACACTCAGGCAGCTTCTGAAACTTTTCTTCTTTGGTTCATGCAGGGACATCTTCAATTGTGATATCATCAAGAGGTGAAATCAGTTAATTTGAGCATGTTTTCATGTATGTGAGTGCAGACCTGACCTCATTCACCAATCTCCTCCTCAGAGAAGAATAAGAATGCCATCGTTGATCAGATGATTGTGTTACTGATTAATGATTCACTATCTTATACGAGAAAGAAAAACAGGAAACAATCATACAAAAAAGCTTAATGCTGAAAAATGTTTGTTCTGAAACAGTCAAAACATTTGCTGATCTTTTTTTCTGGTGACTTGACCCTGTTGTGCTTCCATTGGTGTACAAGTTTGTGTCTGTTTTTCTTTTTTTCCCAATATATTTATGATATTTCCATACAAATAGAAAACCAATGCATTAAAAACACACCACAAATTCTAAACACATAAGGTGCATATATTAATGAAATTGATGATAAAAAGGTATACCTAGTCCAGAATTTACTTCTAGGCTTTCAGGCTCATTTTAAGTATAATATTATTGACCATGACACTCTTAATTTTAACTCTAGACCAAATAACAGATGTGGTAGAGGGCTGCCTGTGCTAAGTGTTTCTAGATTAGGTTAAAATGATTCTGGGTCATCATTACTCCAATCAGCTCTGTCACAAAGCTGTGCAGTCAGCTGATCAAGTGGACATTAGAGACTGCTAAACGACCCTGCTCCACAGATACCTGCAGTTTATCCATCTCTAAATGTGGTTTCATGTTGTTCCAAATAAATGTGCTGAATCAACTGTTCACCCTCTTAATAGTTTTAAGTAAGATAGGAAACATTTGAAAGTAGTAAAGGAGCCTCACCAAGATGTTTATTTTGAGCAAGGCAACTCCTCCCAACATAAACAATGTGAGTGATATATACATGTCTGAGTCATCTGATCATTACACTTGTATAATACTTCAAGTGATGGCGTTATTAAAATCCCCAAGTAAGTGAAACCTTTGGATGACCATTTAAACTGAAATGTAGTGGAGCAATGAGAGTCCCCAAGAGACAAAACCTCACAAATTGAAAAATGTATTTTGTACCCTGAGAATTCACTAAATTAATTTATTATTTCTGAAACAGCTGGTAGACATGTCTGTGAGATAATTATAAAAAGTAAAATGTCATCAGCATAAAATAAGGCTATTTTATGATCTTTTCCACCATCAGAGATTCCAGTCATATTTGGGCTATTCCTTTGTAGCTTCTGTGAGAGTGTCTGTAGTCCTCTCCTAGATACCACTTTCATCCCCATTGTTTTACGGTGGGGACGAAAGTGGGCACCACCATCTGGTCCTTGGAGTCCATGCTTTTTTTTAATGCATCTGTGTCATGACCATTAACTGTAAAAAATTAATGAGACATATCCATCTATGGCGTCACCCGGAGATTTTCTGAAGAGCAATTTTGAGCAACTGCTGATGTTCCAACTTCCAGGTTGAAGCCAATGCAGAACCAATAAAAGTTACAGTTCCTCTGGTGACCACAAGGTGCTGGCTGAAAAAGCGAACCAACCTCCATGTTAAAATGTACAACTTTACAGCAGAAATAAACATGTTTTACAGTTTGATCTCCATAGCTACATTTCACGTCTGTAACAAGTGTACTGGGTGCTTTTTTTTTTTTATTCCATCAAGTAAAATGCAACAAATTTGTGTATACATAAGGTGTGGAGTTTTGATCGGCGGCCAGCATAGCTGGTTCCAGTGATTAGTGATTAGCTCTGTATTCTGAGCTGTGAATAAAAACCTAACATATAAAATCATTCATATTTTAAATACAATATGTTTTTGTGCTGTTAATTTCACAAGCAGACCATCTTGACTGGCCAACGGAAGGGTCTGAAGATGAAGCAAGCAGCTCATGCTAACCAAGTGTTGGTTATCTGCGGGTGGACCAAATGCCATCAAAATGATATTTGAACTGGGAGTTCCAGCTGTGAATGTTTGCTGGCAGCTCCACAGCTTCTCCAGAGTGGAACTGGTGAAGGAGCTGGGAGACATGGTGGATAATTTCAGGAACCTTCCAGGTGAAGTCTGCTGGGACCAGCAGTTAATCATCCCACCACCTCACTAGCAAAAAGTTGCAGAGCTCTGCCAACTAAAGTTAATGTAAAAATGGACAATTGTTTGGAACAAAGCCTGGAATGTGTTTGGAAGATGACCACCTTACCACAGTTACACCTTACCTTCACCTTAGCTAAGCTCATGCCAACCTGTGATGGTAATGTCCTTTACAACCATCAAGTCTGCTTGTATGTCTTCCTTTCAGGTGTTACTATGAATCAGTATCTGAAACAAGTACTGCTGGAGCTAAAAAGAGAACTGACTTTATAGCTCCAATGGAGCTTTCGCAATTTTTTATCCTCAAACCACATAGCTGCAGATGTTTAACCACAGCTCCAATCAAAACTAACAGACTATTTCTTGATGATGCACTAATACTATTAACAGCACAAAAAGACTTTTAAAAGGCATAAATATGCTCTTTCAGGTCTTTGTTCACACCTCAAAACCAACCTTTTAGGATTTACTTGATGTGAATATGATATGATGGATGGTGGTGGTTTGTACTTGGTGACATCATCATCATCTGTTGTGAAAATGCTTTAAAAATACGTGGAACATGTTTCAGTGGATAATACTGCAGAACAGTGCCAAAAAAACAGGACTGAAATGTGATATCAGGGATTAAAAATCTCAGTTTTTCCTTTTTGATATATATATATATATATATGCCAGTTTAATGAGATTATATTTATTATGATTGAATTAAAACCATTTACATTTCTTTTAATGTAGTTAAATTCAACATAGTTTTTATTCAATATGATAAATAAACTCTAGTTAATTTTGTTAAATAAATTAAATAACCAAAAGAAAATTACTACAAATTGTTATTTCTCATAAAACTCTAGTGTTTATATATTTTATCTTTGAATTATTTTCCTACATTACAATCCTAATTTTCTTTTCAATCGTAATTATAATTATCATTACTTATTGGAGGTGGTGTGAGCAATTTCGTTTGTTTTGTGAGCTGTTTTGTTTGTTTTAATGACATTTTAAACTGTTACTTGCGGTCAGGGATGTGGCTGTGAACCCTCCCAGTCGACAGGTGGCACTGTGGAAACAGCGGGGTCAGGTGACGGTTTAGTGTCCGGGCGTTTTGAACGTGCTGACATCAACGGCGGCGTATTTCTTTGTTTTTGTTTATATTTTGTTTATGTTTTAACGTTGTTAAAGTTTGTGTGAGAAGCGCTTTCAGCGTCTCCAGGTATGAACCTCATTATCTCCGTCATCACGGTTAGCCTGCTAATCGGCTAACGTCAGTTTTAGTAGCATGAAACCGAACCGTTGGTCTGGTTCGGCCCATAGAGTCCCCATTCTCCAGCACTTAGACAATTAAACTGGACCGCTAGAATCAGTTTGGTCCATTTGTTGATGAGCCAGTTTCTGTGCTTGAAAAAGCCAGGCTGGTAAAGTTAGTTTATGATTCACCACTTAAAGGAGAATCGTTAAAGGGATATTTCGTTGTTTCTAGACTCCAGAAAAACTCTGAACCAAGTCCAGATAAAAGAAAAACACGATATTTAGACTGGTATTAGACAGTCTAGACTATTTTTTTAAAACACAGTTAAATAAGGAAAGGCCGTATTCTGTTTGTGAGAAGTTTGTGTTTAACTGTCGAAGCGGAAGCAAACTTCATGGTCGCGTTCAACAGCCGGATTAACGCCACATTAAACACAATCGGATTATATCTGACACCAGGCCCGGATAACCTGCTCAAGTGGGTTCTGGCATCACTCACACAGCAGTAGGTGCTATTTATGAGGAGTACCGTGGAGGGATCTGGTTTTCAGCTGTTGCAGGTAATTCACAGGTGATATGATCATTTTCTTGAAGTAAATAATGATCAGAATAGTTGTCGATGATGCACATGTTGAGGAAGGAATCATTCAGTAGATCAGTGTTTCTCAATTCCAGTCCTCGTGGGGCGCTGTCCTGCAGGTTTTACATGTTTCCCTGCTTCAGCACACCATGACACAACCTATTAATGACAGTTCATGAGAATCAGGTGTGTTGGAGCAGGACAACATCCAAAACCTGCAGGACAGCGGCCCATGAGGACTGGAATTGAGAAACACTGCAGTAGATAGATTGTCATATTGTCAGAGGGCAGGATTGAACAGGTTGAAGGGCACTGGCGGGCGTGATTTCTGGAGGGATGAGTCTGAGGTGCTCCCGTGGACACGGGCAAGTGTTGTCCAATACTGCTCTTACCTCAAAAAAACAAACATCAGCAAGCTGGAATAAACTTTCACATCACAAACTTCATTTGTACTGGAGCTGTCACTTTAAATAAAACTATAATTCCCCATTAACATTATTGTTTTTTAATCAATTGTATTGTATAATTTATGATCAGATAACACTTTTTATCATATCGTTTTATTAATAAGGAAAACAAATGTAATCATCCATCCTTTGCTTTGTCCACTTGACTTGAAATATCTGCAGTTTGTGTGAAAAGTGTTTAAAGGTGTCTTTTTTTCTGTTCATGTTTAGATATATACATGTAGCGCCAACCTCACACACGCATTGACTCAGCTTTACCATAGCCATTTATACTAAAATGAATGTGTGAACAAAACAAAATGCATCTTTTTCTTTTTTAATATTGTTAAGCTTAAAGTAAGTTTAGTTTTGTTAGGAAGAAGTCCCAAACTATGCTGAAAATGTAATAAATATTATAACTGGATTAAACTAACGGATAGATGAAGGGTTGCTGATTTCATATTACAGACAAGAAGTGTTGGTAATTCAATTATCATTTAATCTTGATACTTTCAGTAAATATCTGTCAGATTTCAGATTCCAGAGATTATTCAAACTTATTATATCATAATAAATTGTCATACAAGTCTATTCTCTCCTAACATGTTCTATTGTGGCATTTCCTGTCATAAATAATGATGCTAGACTCCTCATTTTCATGTTTAGCATGACACACACAGCTGAAACAGTTATAAATAATCTTTAACACATAAATAACTGGAACAAGAAGGTGAACTTGTATAAACTGTATTAGTTCTTTTATACACAAGTCACATTTATGATCCAGTTTGTAACAGCAGCGCAGGCAAGTTGAGACTTTTCAAACAAATGTTTATATTCTTTTGCTTTATTGTATTCACCAACTATTCAGACTTACTTAAAGCCAAAGAGAGTGAGGATCTGTGAGTGGATGTGGGGTAATTGTGACGAGGCTGCAGAAATAAATGATATCCAGGCACAAGACATACAACATTTCTAATCTTTGAAGAAATTTCCTCTTTTTGGTCTGAATAGGAGATGTCCTGGGTTTTAACACAACTATGTTGTCTTTTACATAACTGCTTTATTTCATACAAGGAGGACTATGTTTCATCCTTGGGTTTCTGGGTTGTGAGCTGGACTTCTTGTGTTCTGGATACCTTTAGCTGTCTGGGTATCAGAAGAAGATCTTTGTCACTTAGTCATCTGTTTTTTGTTTTTTTTGTCTGGACAGGATGGAGTCTGGGCTGCTGATTGGCTGGCAGCAGCAGAAGGTGGAGCTTGAACAGGAGGTGTGTCGCCTGCAGGAGGAGCTGGCTGACAGTCGAGCAGAGAGAGAGGAGCTGGAATCCAGGAGCAGAGCTCTGAGCGACCGGGTGAGGAAGAGGACAGGAAGGAGAAACAAGGTCATGATGATGTCAGACCTTCTCATCTCTTTCTTTCTCCTCTCCAGCTGTGTCAGACAGTGTCTCCCTTGCTTAGCACCTCTCTCCATGAGGAGGAGGAGCAGAGGAGATGGAGGAAGAAGCTGAAAGAAGGCAGGGAGAGGGAAGCCAGACAGGCACTGCTAGTCCACCACCTGCAGAACAAGGTGAGACCACAGGGAGGTCATGATAAGAAGTGAAAGTAGGAACATGCTGTTTGGTCTGGAAGTATTTGGACAGGATAAGGATAATCCATATATTGTCAGTACATATCTTAGGAAATGCACTGAAACTTGTCCTCTGCTTTTAACCCAT
>JAOWBL010002536.1:0-13528 GCA_028564865.1 Zenarchopterus dispar | reverse complement strand
ATATGTATGTATGTATGTATGTATGTATGTATGTATGTATGTATGTATGTATGTATGTATGTATGTATGTATGTGTTCTGACAGTTATATGTATATTTACATATAGATGTGTGTGTCTGTCTGTGTGTGTGGGGGAAAAAATTGTATTTTCGTTTGAGACAGAAAATCAGCTGGTTGTGTGCTTTTCGAGTGTGGTTTCAAAACACTGATTGCCAATTTTATCAATATCACAATAATAAATGACTAAGTAAAAACTAGCTAAATTTTATTTCCTGTTGAAATAAGAAACATACATGTGAAAAAAAACTAACTTTCCTCTGACTAACATGCAATTTTGTTAAAAATAATTAAACTGCTATAAAAACATCACAGTTTATCGTGGTAGTGACATTTCTACTCGATAAATAAAAATCCACAACACTGCGAGAACACGTACAAAACTTTAGATTTCTTAGTTTCACTCAAGAACTGCCAAGGCAGTCTCACGGAGAGTTAGGGGCTTTATGTGAATAACTGTGTCTGAACAAAATCTACAGGTCTTTCACTCCCTGACTTTTCCTAAATACGTGTGTTTCGTATTCTCTGAAGTTTTAAACATATTGAAATAAAAATAATTAAACATAAAATTTAATAAAATAAGTTCTGAGCACTCCTTCGACCGACCGCCACAGTGGTTCTGTAGACCATTGTTTTTTATAGAGCAGGTGGTCCCAACTCCAGAGTTACTGCTACATTGGAAATCATTAAATTTCATTTGGCAGGACATTTTCTCAGGTCAATGCACCACCCTCATTTTATCCTTGTTTTCCTTATATTACACTGTATATCCTGATCTGATGGAGGAAAGAACGAGAAGAAGTGAGAGGATCGCCATTTTACTGATAAGATTTGGAAAGCAAGTAGGCACTTACAAAAACAAATGTGAATGGAGGAAAATGAAAAAGACTCTACACTGTAGAAGAAACTTTGCAACTTTTGCGAGAAATGAGTGGGGGATTGATGGAGGATGACTGGATTGATGAGAAACTTAGACTGAGCTGGGGCCATCCAGTGGGGAAAAAAAAAAAAGTCAGCTGACTCAGTTGTCAGATGATGTCCACTCAAGGTAGAGAAGGTTTCTACATGGGCATTATTTTGTGAATATAAATCAATTTCTGAAATCACAACAACAAATAATTATATGATGTTCCTCTCAACACTGAAACCAGCAGCTGGTGAAGCGGAGCTGGTAGATGTCTTCTTAGGGTCAATAAGATCTATAATTATTATTATTATTATAAATAATAATGATTTGTTAAAGTTCTAGGTTTTATTTGCTTAAAACAGATTTAAACACAGAAAAAATGCTTTTTACAGTGTAAACAGTTATAATATATAAAAACACAATCGCTGATCTCCGTGATATAGTGAGGCCTCACTCTACTGTCTAAACTCAGTGTAACCACTGACAGCTGACTATTTGACTTGAATTAAACAAGGCTGCGACTAAAACTTCATCTTAAATGATCTTATTATTATCTGTCATCAAAGAAATTCTTTTTTTTCCTCTGTTGTAAGTCTGTACCAAATCAAGTTCATGAATCTGAATTTTCTTGATTTCAGCTTCCACGGTCAGATGATTTGAACTATGCAGCTTTGAGCTTTCAGACAAAAAGAAAAAGAAGTTGCAGGGCTGCAGCAGGGAGAGAGATGGAGCCACAGGTTGTGTACGCTGCAACCAGGTAGACTCAGGATGCAGCTGGACCTGCAGCTCAAAGTGGACCTCAGACCTCTGAGGATGTTCTTGTGTATAAAGAGTTGCTGGAAAACAAACAAAGGCTTCTGTCTTTCTGGATTAAACCTGAGTTGATGTCTTGTTTTCACACAACTTTTTCTGTTTTCATTGTAATTACATTATATGGCCTTCATAGTTTGTCTTGTTTCTTTCATTCTTTTCTAAGCACAAAAAGACTGACTTGTGATGTTGAACCCGCCACAAAAAGCAACAATGACGATCATATCCTCGACTGGTTCATGTAAGACCCCAGTCTGACCTTTGGCATTTTGGTAATGGAGACTAACGAGTATCTTTACAAAGTTGTGTTGAATAACTGATTCTTTTTCTTTAAAATATAAGATAAGTTCATCTTTATTTGTCATGTACACAGTTATATACAGTACAATGTGCAGTGAAATGTATTTTGTACAAGCATTAATCTGCAATAAAAACAAAATAAATAAATAAATAAAATTCATGCCAGTGTGTCTATTGCAGGGGCATGTATCTGCTTTTGCCATTGTGGGGACATGTATGAATCCCCTGTAGCAGTGGACTTCAACCTTGGTTCTCAAGGTCAACTGTCCTGCATGTTTTAGATGTTTCCCTGCTTCAACACACCTGAAATAAATCACTGTCTAATTAACAGACTTATACAGACCTTCATAACAATCAGATAACGATCATTAATTAGAATCAGGTGTGTTGATGCAGGGAAACATCTAAAATGTACAGACCTCCATCCTGGTCCTTTGGACCTTGTAAGGTCCTAAGGACCAGGGTTGAAGACCACTGCCCTATAACATGATAAAGGAATGTATTTTATTGTGTTATAGGGCAGGGTTATTCAACTCCATTTTAGATGGGACCAATTCCTCAACTCTGTGACCCAGGGAAAGAAAGAAAAAAAAAACCTAAAACAAGCAGAAATGGACACGTTCTGTGGTGTTATTAATTCATAGTAGTTTTACTTAAATGCTGTCGCTGGCAACAGAAAATGACACACATTCTTTGAAATACTGTTACTCCTCAACCGTTTACACTTATCAACATAATTCTAACTGATTCCAAAAGCTGAAAAGTGCAGCTTTGAACTGATTTGATGAAAAGTATACCCATAGATAAAAAACTGGTAATTGGTGAAGATTTTAATGGAAGGCAACAAAGATGATAAGGAATTGATGGGCATGTCTGGAATACAGGAGAGAAATGCAGAACAACAGATAGTAGTAGACTTAGCCAAAAGGATGGAAAAGGCTGTAGTGCATACGTTCTTTCAAAAGAGGCAGGATCCTAGATGATTTATAAAGCCTAATTTATGCTTCTGCATAGGAGTGATGCATATAGAATATATGCACAGCCCCTACGTCATAGCTGGGATTTACACTTCACTGTTATTGGTTGCCCCACTCTTTAATTACATCACCAACTGTGAGGTGGTAGTGTATGTTCTTTTCTGCTTCACTGTAGCTCACAGTGCTGAGTTTCCTTTTGTTTACACACTCTACATAGCTCAGTCATAATAATGGACCAATTAAGTATATTTTACACAAGTTAGAGATAATAAATCTTCAACATAAGTCATTTTTACAAAAACTAAAGCAAACTATTGTTTTATCCAACCTGGAAATACTGTATCACAGAAGAAATAGTGGTGGAAAATTAAAAAAATAAGAAGAAATCTATTAATTACAATTCTTTATGGTTTGCGCTGAGGTGCACAATGGACGATGGAGATCTGCGTAGCGGAATTTGCTTTGACGGAAAGGTTCTTCATCGCGAGGCTGTCAGTTCAGTGGAGAAGCATAAACTAGGCTTATGAGCAGGAGTAGGACCACAAAGGTGGATGCTGACACCCAATCCTTTGTTGCCACCTGTTCTGTCTGCACCCAGAATAAGTCCTCCACCAGACCCAGTTCTGGTCTACTTCATCCTTTGCCCATACCCAGCCATCCCTGGTCACATGCCGCACTAAATTTGGTAACTGGCCTTCCCCCATCTGATGGCAATGCTGTGGTCCTCACCATTATTGAGCGGCTTTCAAAAGCTGCACATTTTTTTGTTCTGCCTAAACTTCCTTGTGCTCAGGAGATGGTCGATCTTCCTGTACAGCATGTCTTCTGTATTCATGGTGTACCATCTGATGTGGTTTCTGACAAGGGTCTGCAGTTCACTTCTCAGGTGTGGAAGGCTTTCTGTTGGGCCATAGGAGCCACCGCCAGCCTTTCTTCTGGGTACCATCCTCAGTCCAACGGCCAAATGGAGCGGACAAATCAGGAGATGAAAGCAGCTCTCTGCTGTGTCTCAGCTGCTTCACCGGCTTCTTGGAGCACTCAACTTCCCTGGGTGGAATACAGCCATAACACTCCCCCAGCGCCTCCACTGGTGTGTCTCCTTTCTTCTGTCAGTTATGATCCCCCTCTGTTTCCTGAGCAGGAGGAGGATATTGCAGTCCCTTCTGTTTGGGCTCATGTTCATCATTGCCATGGCACTTGAAGGTGTGCCCATTCTGCCTTACTCAATGCTTCCACCAGGTCACAGGGGCTTGGCTTCATTTACCTGGGTAGACTGGGAAAGTTATGTTCCTGAGGAGCTCTGTTGAGTCCCCCGACTTGACAATCTGGATCCCTTGCTGATCCGGGACATCTGCCGCCTCCACCCTGACCATTTCCGTGGGGCACTAGGTAGTGCCTGTAGGGGAGGAGGGACTGTCATGACCCCTGTTGCTGGCATCAGCAGGCTGGAGGTTGGGCCTCAGCTCCACACCTGCTCCTCATCAGAAAATCAAACTCCAGCCTACAAGAGCTCTGGTGGAATGCCAAGAGCTGGATCGTAAACTCTCACACTGAAAACGCCTACTCCAGTTGACTACATTACCAGCCTGAATCACCCCAAGAACATCTCAGCAACTTGTTCCACCTTTGTCTCTACCATCTTTAAAAGCTCTTCATACTGGCATCTATCTGTGCCTCTTCCTGCATTCTGGTTTTAATCACTGGGACCTTAACAGGTTGAACCAAACAGTGGTTACTTACTCTCTCACTTCATACTATCATCATTGTAAAGGAAAGACATTTTCTTCTTGTGTTCCACTTTTGTATTTTAATGGTGCCAGGATCTCTGTTTTTTGCTCCTTATGTCTATTGTCTCCCCCTCCCTCTTGCATCTCTGTTTGTTTGTCTGGAGCTGGGTGGAGAGTTTGGTGTTCTTGGTCTGCTTCTTCCACAAGTCCCACCTCCTACCCACCAGCTGTCATGGTTCAGGGAAGGACCCAAGAGCAGAAGACCTCAGAGATTCGTTTACAGTCTTTATTATAGAATACAGTTCTTGGTAGAGTGACCAAGAGTCCAGCAGGCAGATAGGTTGAGGTGGAGAGTAGGTCCCAGGTAGGCACACAGGATATCTCACGGTACACAGACAGGCAACTGGTGGACAGGATTCCAAACAGCAAGCAGGTAGGCAGGCAGGATCTGGACACAGGCAAGACAAAGGGTAAGCAATAGTCCAAGAGCAACAAAGATAAACCAAGAGCCAAACTGACATGGAATATAGAAAGACCAACTGCCCAGGAGTAGATTGAGAGCAGCTCCTCTTATACTGGATCCTAGATTAGAATCAAGTGTGATGATTGAAGTGGACAAGCCCAGATAGGAGGGATCACCAGAAACACATCAGGGGAGGGGAGACAAACAGCAGCAGGAGCAGAATACTTGCAACACATGACACCGGCAGCTAATTCCACAATCAAGACTCACACCTACAGCAGTATAAAAGCGTGCTTCATTTCTCCACTCACCCCCAGATTGTCCGTTTACACTTTGTGGTATTTACTCTGCTTGGCTCAATCCTGTTTGTTATTCTAGTGAGCGATCTTTGTTGCTCCAGATTCAGATCCAGCGCATGCTGCCCTTGGTTCAGATCCAGCCTTGCTTCAGTCTCCAGCTCTTCTCCTGTCTTCTACTGCCTCAAATAAATTGGACTCTTATTAGCTATTGTCTGCTATTGTCTGATCCACCAGATCCAGTCTTTATACACAGATCATCCCCCATCCACAGATCATCATCCCACAATCACACCCACAGATCATGTGGGTGTGATTTTACTGAATATGACAAATCATGAAGCAGTCAATGCACTTATTAGTCTCCAACATCCATCCATCCATCCATCCATCCATCCATCCATCCATCCATCCATCCATCCATCCATCCATCCATCCATCCATCTCTTAATGCAGATTTGCATCTAATGTAAGTTGTAGATGCAACAACTGTGATTGCTTTACTTGATAGGAATACATATCCTGTTTGGTACTTCAAGCTGCTACCTCTTCTTTGCCCTGTTAAAAACTGAATATCAACAAACAAGGAGCAAGTTGAGGACATGGGGAGGGGCCACAAATGTACTCATTTCCTGAACAAGATCTGCTCTGTTTTGGTCACTATGTCTGAGGTACATAAAAAAGCAAACAAAAAGAACCTAAACACTGTTCAAAAGAACCTGCATCACCAGCCTTCATAAACAATGCTAAAGGATGGATGAATTCACTTTTTTTTGTGATGGAGACATATTTTTGTTGTGAGATTCATAGATTTGGGGGTTTCATGTCTGTCTGGTTTATAGTGACTACCTGCAGTTTTTTTTTATTGAAGAATATAAATATATTTTATGTTCAGTGAGGACCCACCCAGTAATTTGATAATTAGAAAAAAATCCCTCATAGTCAAGATGACCTGCTGGAAAAGGGAGGTGTTGAAACATACATCCCGTGAGAGGAAGAGACAGCTCAGTGTGGTCTAAACTCACTTAAATCAGCAGAAACTATGAAAAGAATGTGCGAAAAGTGTTGTGTTTGCTTTTGCTCATGTATCAACCTCTATCTCTAGATAGAGGCTGATATTATAATTATAATATCAACCTCTATCTCAGCTCTAGCCACAAACATAAATTCACTTGCTGCTGTTAAGAAAGTACATTTTTATTTTATATAGGTGCACAAAAGCATAAGGTGAAGATGTTTTGCCTGAAAACATGATTGGGTGCAGTTGTGGTGGGCAAGCATCAGTTCTTGTGCTCCCTCCCCCTGTCAGTTTCCACTGTGGTTACAACACTTTTGACCAGGCAGAACAAAAGCAGAAAATAGCCTTCAGCTCTCGTGTGAAAGTTGAACAAAGCGGTTGTACTTTCACACCAATGTTACTTCCACTTCACTGTTAACACAAACTGCATTTAGCAACTTATAAATAAACGTTAGTCTTTTTTATGCAGTGTCTTTCTATTAAAAATTGTCACTCTTTTGCAAAAATTATTTATAAAATGATACATGATTTATAAAATGATTAGCAATGTAAAAAGGCCAGGGTCTCTAGAGTGGTGGATGATGAAAAAGCAAAGGTCCTGTTGGGTTTCCATATCCAGACTAACCAAGCAGACATTGTTGTGGTCATCAAACTTTAAAAGAAAGCAGCAGTGATAGATGTAGTAATTCCAAATGACCAACAGCAAGAAAACAAGAAGCTAAAAAAATATGCACTTCACAGCAGTTTAAATCAATAAACTTGAAACAATGTTATTGAAAGTTATTAAAGCCATATTAGCTATCATAGCCTGCCAAGACAATATAGTTGCCTCTAAAAACATTTTCTCATTAATATACATTAAATTTGCAGTGGGTGATGTTCCATCTGTTTCCATCCGTTCCAGAAGTGAACCTAATTTATTTCTAACTTTAAAATCAGTTCACATGTAGCAGATGGCAAAATACTCAACATATAGAATATATATGATGATGAGAGTAACAGTGCTTCATGTTTATTAGATGGAAGATAATTTCTAAAATAAAACATAGCATGAGTTATTTATAATCTAATTGAGTTTTAAAAAATATTGCTATTCATCAGCAGTTAATTTTCTCTTCTTCGTGTGTCTGTGTGCAGCTGGAAAAATAAGCGAACACCCCTCCTCCGCACAATGAGGAAACTAAATAGAGCACAGTTCACAGTTTAACACTACACTGGTAGAGTCCTGTCGTGAACAAGATGACAAACTTCTCCTTGACGATAGCCATACTTTGCATGCTCCGTAAGTAGACTTCTATATTCTTCTCAGCACAATTATTACTAGTTTTGTTGTCTGTGTTCCACCTGAAATCCACTAACAACATTGCTCTGACCTTTGTTTGATTTGTGTTGAATGTGACATTCATGAATACTTATCCTTTTTGTTTCAGATTGGATCTCTTTGTCTGTTTCTGAGTTTCACATTGTGGAGGTTCATCCTAGTGAAGAAGTCACACTGACATGTTCCAACTTTAGCAGTTTTCCTTCTAACATCCACTGGTTCAAACTGGCCAATGGAACCGGTGTGAGACAAATCTCATCTATGTCCTCTTCTGTGAAAAGTGCTATTTTATATGATGAATTTCAAAATGGAAGATTTACTATGACATCCAACACCATAAGATTATTTTTAAACATTACAAAAGTAAGCCTAAATGACTCTGGATTGTATTTCTGTGGACGCTATAAACAAGGAGAATCAGTCATTTCAAGTGCAACTTATTTACAGGTTAAAGGTAAGATTGTGAAGCTTTTTCATGCCTTTTGATTTCAAAAATAAAAATTCAAGCAAAACCCAGGAAAGGTAGAGACTGTCAATTAACTGTGTGGTACTTATCCTCATCTGATAGATTTCTCAATGCAAAATTTGAGATGAGCTCAAACATCAGGTTTTCTTCAATCCAGGAAGTGGTTTTATGACTCCGTTGCTATGTCTGAGCCATAGAATATGTAACACAATAGAGGAAGCATAAGGTCACGTGACTCATTGGTTTGTGAAGAGTGGTTTTGAAGCCCATTTTTCTTCATTTGAGTCTTACTTAAGGGAGAGGGACTACTTTGTGTCAATAGGTAACTTTACATCAGAATCATCTTGTGGAATTCCTCAAAGTTCCATCCTGGGACCCCTCCTATTTAACATCTACATGCTTCCACTAGGTCAGATAATAATTAATAACAAGATATATTGCATGGGAAATCTGTCCTCTGCTTTTAACTCATCACAACTTACACTAGCAGCAGTGAGCAGCTGCTGCAGTGTACAGGGAGCAGTTGGGGATTTTGGGCCTTGCTCACAGGCTCACAGTTAAAGTGGGGGATTGAACATGAGTCTCCAGACCCAAGCCCACCTCTGTAACCATTAGACTACCACTTCTCATAATAAGCCCATGCATTGGTTGAGTAGATGCATAGAACAAATCAGTGAGTGGATGTGCCCAAATTTCTTTAAATTACACAGAAATCTAAGTAGTGAACCAAAAGAAACTCGGTACTGCGAGGTGCTGTGTTGCAGAAAAAAAACTATAGTGCTGCCTAGTGGCTGGTGGTGCAATTACAGAGCAATACAAACAATAATGGAGACACATAAACACCAGAGATAGGTATAGGTTCATTGCGTAGCCTTGGTGCATGGCTGCTCCACAGAAGTATAAATCAGGCTTAACCCAATTGAGTGCCAACCATCGAAGTGGCTGTAAAAGCAAGTCACTCTGCATTAACCTTTCATATTAAAATGTCCAACTTTAGAGGAGATACAAACATACTTGCTTCCTGTTTCAAAAAGCAGTTTGATTTCACATCCATGACACTCTCGCGGGGGTGGGGGTGGGATTTTTTACCATGTCAGGAGAATTTACATATAGCAATAAATTTGTCTCTGATATCATTGATTGATAGTCAGGTCAACCAATGGCTAAACAACTATCCTCACCAATAATTATCATCCTACCAAGCTTAGCAAAGCAATCAGCAACTTGTACTAACCAAGCATCAACTAAATGCAGCAGTGATTTTTGATTTTGCCAACATATAAAATTAGATATTTTACTGTAAATGTCTGCCAGCAGCTCTCTGCAAATGTTTTGAAGGAAATTGAAGCCACAGCTGACTTTGACATACGATGGGCGTGTTCGGCTTCTAGGGCAATGAGGATGCACACAGTATGAAGAAAAACAGGCTTCAAAATGGCTCTTTAGAAACCAGTGGGTCACATGACTAAGGTTTCTTCCACTGTTTTTACAGTCTATGGCTTAAGCCTTCAGCTAATGCCCAACCAGTCTGGTCTAGCTAGAGTAGTGGAAAAGTCCAAGTTGCCAAAGTCCAAAGGCCACAATGACAGGACAATGATGAGACTGACATGGTGTATGTGAGTAACCTCAGGCCATATTTGGGGGTGGGTTCCACGTACCTATAACTGGTGGAGGTGTTGGAGATGTAACACAACTACATTTATTAACAGATTATATAACCTGAATTCTTCATTTTAACAGGTATTAGTGATTCAGATTTTCAGACAGAAGGTAAGGTTCTTCATTACTTTGGGAAACATTTTATAAATTGTGCAGTTCTGTCAACAGTAACTTTTTGTGTTACTTTTTAACAATATCTGCCCTTGCAGAAGGTGGAAATATAGACTTGTTGACTGTGTCTATGGGCTGTCTAGCTATTTTCTTCATGATACTTGTTGGATTGGTTGTTAAAATCTGGCATCTTCATTCAGGTAAACCTCATGCTTGATTTCCTGCACATCCTCATGTGTTAAATTCTGACAGAAAGAAAGTCATCATAAAAATATTTCGTCAGTGCAACCTAATGAATCAGTGTTTATATGTTGTCATTTAGCTGCAAAGGAAGGATTAAACCCTGACAGAGATGAGGTGAGAAATCTTTTAAAATTATTATTCTGTCAACAATTCATCTCATGAACTGTGCTTTTGCACAGTTTAAATGGTTTTCAGGCAGAGTAGCTCACATACAACTGCGTAAAAATACAGTGAGGGCTCTAGCTTCTGAATACTTCAGTGAAGCTACTGCGCTCTAACAGAAATGGTGAGGTTTGCCTGACATGAATTTGTCAAAACAAGCCATTTGTCTTGAAACCTTCAATTTTTGAAAGTTTTATTCACAACAGTTACACTGTCTGATACAAAAACTTCACAAACAATGCTGGATCAGTTATAAACTCTAATGATTGATTCTGAATGCTTCATTTCCAGACTTTGGGCTCATCTGACATGGACTCTGCAGTACCGATGTTTCTTCCACACACAAGAAGGGGAAGCCTTGCTAGTGAAGAAGCAGTGGAAACTCACGTTATTTATCATTGTGTACGAGTTTCAGAGGAATATTGTACTGTTTTAAAGATCACATAGTTAAACAATTTCATGTCTATCTTGTTCACTTTGATCACCTTCAATGTTTAACACTGAAGGCAATGGACTAAGTTATTGCTCATTGAGGAGGAGCCACACAGTGATTTGATGATGAGAAAACTCCCTTATTGTGAAAGTTAAATGGTCTGTTGTATGGTGGGAGGGGCAACGTCTATATTGATTTCACAGGAAGCCACAGTACAGTGTGGTCTGAGCAAAACTCAAATCTGCACAAGTTCATAATGAAAAGTCTGAAAACCAGCAGTGAAAAGCTGAAACCTTGCTTTTGGATAAATGTCAGCCTTTATACAAGTTAAAGAATAGGGTAAATAAACAAGGCATCCTGTTACAACAACCAACATGTATATGAGTCTGCCACAGGAAGAAGGGCAACCTTACCACAATCATCAAATGATTTGAACAAACATCAAATGATTTATTTATCCCAAGGTAAATAAAATGTTAGGTTTTTTCAAAAGTCTTGGTCTCCTGTCTTATATTGTTGTTTTACAACCATTTTTCCTTTTTCCGTTTGTTTGCTCACAGGTGAGTTCAATAGCATAAAGCTCTTTATTCCCCAACTGCATTTGCATGCATTTGTGACCAAGCAGCTGGTCTGTGGTGTTTCCTGCCTGTATTTTCCACTGTGGTGACATTTAACCACATAGCTTGCAGCAGTTAACACTAAAATCGCGCACAGTAAAGCTGCAATATGTTTACACGACTCAAGTTGACACCTTACCATACCCAGCTTTTTTTCTTCAGTCATAAGCTTTTTTTTTTGTCATAAGTTGTTATGTTCCAAAGCCTGTGTGTTCATAACTAAAAGACCAATCACACTCACATGTGCTAATATTCATATCCAGATTTTATGCTCATGCAGTATGTCACATCTCATAATGATGCTGCTGAGTATAAGAAGCTAAAGAGCTAGTACTGCTGTTTTGAGTTGTGTTCTTGTTGTTTTACCCTTGAAGCAATATTAACTAGGATGAGAATCAACACCTCTGAGACAATGGTCCTTAGCCAGAGAACGATAGAATGCCCTCTTTGTGTCGGGGATCAGATCCTGCCCCAAGTGTTTTCTTCTTGGGGTTGGGGTATCTCACGGTCTTGTACAACGGTGTGGGAAGAAGGGGACGGGAGATTGACAGGCGGATAGGTGTGATATCTAGAGTGATACGGAGGTGGCATCAGATTGTCTACGTGAAGAAGGAAATTGGTGAAAAAGGTGCATTTATAATCTAATTGAGTTTCCACCTTCACCATAGGTGAAGGTGGAAATGTCACGAGCTCTGGGTACTGACCTAAAGGATGAGATTGCATATACAGAAATCCCGAAATTACTTTATTCTCCAGTGACTGGGCTCTCCCTTTGAGATATGGTGAAAAGCACAGTCATCAGGGAGGATCTCAGAGTAGAGCAGCTGCTCCTTCATGTCGAGAGGAGCCAGATGAGTACCTTCCTGACAGGTAGTGCAGAAAATTTAATCCACAATGTCTGTCTATACATCTTCTTTTAACAGCTAAATCATACAATTTATTGAGGAAAAAAAAGAAAAGAAATTAATCTCTGGGAGTGACAGTCACGAGTTGTAACACATCTAAAGTTCTGACAATAAAAACATCCCAAAAACTCAGTATTTTGTCGATTAGAGCGGCGTTGTATTGTTACTGTGATGTTTTACATTCAGTCACGAAGACTGCTGATATGCCTTGACTGCAGACATCATGTTTGAATAGCGACACTGGAAATATTACACACCACTGTTAAAGATGCTGCTGACAATAGATCATCATTTTAACACAGATATAAACATCTATCAGTGAACAGAAGATAAGCTCTTAGCCAGTTAAATGTCCATACTATTTAACTGCTGTGATAACCAGTGGGTGAGGATCCCTGATATAACTCAGTCAATTGACACAAACACAAATGAACAGTATTTATATCTAACTACAACAGAGTCTTGAGCTGCTGAATGAATTTACTATATTTAATGATAATGTATCAAAACAACCTGATAGATAATTACAAATACTCTTCATTATGAAAATACGGATTGTTTTATTAATGGGTAACATCATAGTTTCTCCTTAGTCTATTTCAAAACAAACAAGTAAATAAACTCCATGAGACATTATCTTCACTCTGAGCTGCTTTCATCACCTCGTGGCAGTTTACACCACATTTGTCTCCAGCTCTCTCTCCGATTGAAGATTTTGGCCTCTTGTTGCTCTGGGATGGAAGCTCAGTTTTGCATAGTTAACATCCAGGTTCTGTATATGAAAATATAAACAACTGTTAAATGCATTAGGTAAAATATACCTGTTGCAATTATTAATCAAATAAGGGAAAAATTCAATTACTTCATTATGATGTGGCTTCTGTTCCTCATCTGGAGCTGATTGACAGAAACATTTTATCTGGTCAGTGAACCATCATTTAAGAGTTTTATGGTTGTTAAATTTTACACATTGTGAAACGTAAAACATAAATACCTCTTTTAAAAATGCAGATTTTGACAACCAGACAGATGATGATCATTACAAGGAGAATGATT
>JAOWBL010002534.1:0-13538 GCA_028564865.1 Zenarchopterus dispar | reverse complement strand
ATATATATATATATATATATATATATATATATATATATATATATATATATATGCGTGTGTGTGTGTATTCCAATGTCCATTAAAAGCTGTTACATTTATACATAATTCAAGGGAGTGTAAACAAACTTTTCTTGCAGATGTTTTGATGTGAGCGCTCATCTGTTTTTCTGTATGCAAATAGGTGCTATATAATGATCCACATTACTGCATAAGGAAAAATACTGAAAACACAAGTGTGTTTCTTTATACCCATTTTATCTTCCACTCAACAGTCAAAATGCCTGTAAGAATAATTTAATCTCCCAGCCACTCAGAGAGCTGATGTATATAGAGAAGGTCTGGTAAAGTAGTTTTTCTCCCTAGTTAAGACTGTCAGAGTTAAAACAAGAAAGAAATGAAAAACACATGTTCAAAGTCTATTTGAAACAAAAAGTGATCTGCCTGTTTCATGTGCATTGCCTCTTAAAGTCAATGTTGACATACACATACCAGTTTCTTCACAGTAATTTTTCTTCTGTCCTCTGCTGAGTTTCTTGGCTCAAGTTTTCCGAGGACTGCAAGAAGACTGTATTCTCTTTTTTGTCAGAAGAAGTGGTTCTGCCAACAACCCACAAGAAACATGTTACAAATTAAAATCCTGCCTGGAGAAGAAGAGGGTGGGGGGCAAAGCCTGATAATTCTGTAATTAGTGAAGTCTTTTATTCTGTTTGGCCTTAAAGAATTTTATGTCATTTTGCTTTTCAGTTTTGAATGTGCTCAACAGTACGTGTGAATTCAAGACAAAAAACTGCAGAGCACTACTTCTTGTGCACAGATTGTACCTAAAACAAAAACATGCAGCTAACATCAGTCACAAAATTTTAAAGAATAAGTAGAGGAAAGAAAAAACCTTAGTCATGATGTTTGGTTTGTTACTTTCTTAGTTCTGGTGATATCTCAGACAGCAGCCTTCTGAATCAGCTGTAGCTGTCTGATTGACATTTTAGGAAGGCCTGTGAAGACATTATTGCATTAATCAATTCGAGTGACGATAAATGCACAGATGGATTTTTCAAAATCCTCCTGAAACAGTAATCCTTTGATTCTGGAGAGGTTTTTCAGGTGATAGAAGGCTGATGTAATTGTTTTAATGTGTCTCTGAAGGGTCAGGTCTGAGTCCATGACTACACCCAGATTTTGGGCCTTATTAGTGTTTTATAGCTGCAATAACTGCAGCTGTGTGCTGACTCTTAAACGCTCCTCTTTTGATCCAAAAACAACTACTTCAGTTTTGTTTTTGTTCAGCGTAAGAAAATTATGTCACATTTTCCCAGATGATTTGTTCTATGCATCAAGTCAACGCTTGTATGGGCTCATTGTCACCTGGTGACATTGTAATATAAAGTTGTCATCTGCATAGTTATGGTAACCTGTCTTGTTGTTTATTATTATCTGAGCTAGCAGAAGCATGTAGATGTGAAATAGGAGCGGTCCTAGGATAGAACCATGGGGAAATCCATGTGTAATTTTTGTTGATTCTGAAGTAAAGTTACCTGTTGACACAAAGTAGTCCCTGTCCTTTAAGACTCAAACCAGTCAAGTACCATACTAGAAAGTCTGACTCAGTTCTCAAGTCCCTCTAGTAATATATCACGGTCAAGGGTGTCAAATGCTGTGCTGTTTATTTATTTTGAAGGAATGTTCATTCAGTTTATCTTCTTCAAAGTGGAAAAGCAATGGCACCAACTGTTTAGAAGGGGCATATCCAGATATCTAGAATCACCTTATTGAACCTCCAACTGATGTATTTCAGACACTGTCCTTTGAATCAGGCATCACATCCAACTACTATGACTTTTAACAAAAGATACCTTTTCAGCTTTCCAACATTTTTTGACGTATGTGTATTGGTGTGCTTATCATAAAACATACAGCTTTTAGGCATGATGTAGTTCATATTTCCAACTTACCACCAGTACTTTTACAGCAGTTGTTTTCACCCAAAAGAGCGATGATTATCTAGAAGAGATGGACATGATGTAGAGCTGTTACTCATTTATCAAAAAAAAAAAATCTGTTTAAGCTGAGCTATCTGACATGCAGGTTTGGTCTGTGAAGACAGAGTAGGTGAGCATGAAGAGATTGCATGAAGCCCAGCTGACAGACAGACACACAGACACACAACACCCGACAAGCTTCAGCAGACATTTCTTTAATACATTTTTCTTGAAAATTATAAAAGATTAAAACATCATGTCAGAATGCTGATGATATGATTTGTCATGTTAATGTTTTTAATATTCAAGCTACAGAGTAATGATGCTTAAACTCCAGTAACCAACAGCTTCATATTAAAAACACTTAAGACTCTTGCTTTTTTTCTGTTTAAAATGGCCATGGATCCTTTTCAATGATCATTAATGAATGACTGTTTATTGAGATTTTTACCTTGAATTAAAAAAGTTTTCTTTGTTCTCTTGCTTTGTTCTTAAACTGCAGCTAAGTGATGAATCCCCTCCCCCCATGATGTTACAAAATGTATCACAATCCGGGAGCAATTACATCTGAATTGTTCTTAAACAACATAGATAATGCGGCTTGATTGCAAGTAACAAGCCGCAGTCAGATGAAAAAAACTCAGTCAGATGAAAAAAAGAAAAATACATGAGTAATTAGCCATGTATGCAACTTCCATGTGCTGTGAAAACAGGTGTTTTTTTGTTAGAGCAGACAACAGCCTGGAAAGTGTAGAGCAGATGCAGGGTATCTTCTGCCACAATTTTGTACTTGCAGTTGAGAGAGCATGAGACTGAGTGACTTGAAGGCATTTTTACATTTTGAGTTTTTCTGTTTCTTGTTCTTCTTCTTTGCTAACTCTGCCAACCTCACCAGGGAACACTGAAAAACATTTATTTACTATGTGCTTATCACACCCCTTGTTATGGTGAGTTAGATTAAATGTGGCAAAATGCACTGGCAACTGATTCCCAAGAGCTGTGGAGGGCCAACATGCCAGTATTTACGAAGCTGTGTGTGGTAAATGGGGGTGAAACATTTCTTGGTGTATAACAAGGAGTCTGGGAGATGATGTGTGGTTTATACAAGAAACTAAAGCTGGCACCCTAAGCCAAGTTTGAAAAGGTGCATCCATGAGATAGCTTCTGCATCGGCCTGATCTTACACTGCTATGTTCATGCTTTTTATGACACCGATATGGTGTGCAGGTACTCATTCATACTTTGGTGTTGTTACATTAAAGATGAATGGTCCACACTTATCTTATACATTTTAATCTTATCTGGCTTTTGCAACGTACTCCATGGTGTTTTCTCATTTACATTTCCTCTATTTTAGATAACTGTCTGTAAACATCTGGGAGGTGAGGAGACTACTTGGAGTTTTAGGAGTGGAATGTTGTCTCATTCATGTCTGATGTAGGATTCTAGCTGCTCAACACTCCTGGGCTTTCATTGCTGGATATTTCATTTCATGATATGCCAATTATTTCCTTTTGGTGAAAGGTTTAGACTGCAGGCAGTCCAGTTCAGCACCTAGACACTTCTCTGAGAAGCCATGCTGTTGTGATGGATGCACTGTAGGGTTTAACATTGTCTTGCTGAAATATGCAAGGACTTCCCTAAAAGAGACAGAAGAATGAGAGTATATGGCGCTCTGAAATTTCTATGTATTTTTCAGCATTGATGGTGCCTTTCTAGATGTGTAAGCTGCCCACGTGATAAGCACTAATGAAACCCCATGATATCTCAGACTTTTGAAAGTATTTATAACAAGCTGGATCGTTCCTCTTCTCTGTAGTCTGCAGAGCACAGCTTCCAAGGTTTCCAAAAAAACATTTTAATATTTTGATTCATCTGACCACAAAACATTTTTTAAATTTTGCCTCAGAACATTTTAAATGAGCTATAGCACAGAGAAGACTGTGGCATTTTTGGATCATGTTCACATGTGGCTTCTTCTTTGTATGATAGAACTGTAAGTTGAATTTACACAGTGAATTGTGTTCACAGACAGTGAGTTCTGGAAGTATTCCTGCCCAAGGGCCCAAAGATCATGAGTATCCAATTTTGATCTCCAGCCTTGCCCCATGCTTTCAGTGATTCCTGCTGATTCTCTGAATCTTTTGATATTTATACATTTTATATAGCAGAATTTTCAAAGTCTTTGCCATTTTGAAATAAGGAAAATTTTCCTTTAATTGTATCACGGTTTTTGTTTTCATTTTTTGTCTCATATTGGTGAACCTCTATACATCTTTACATCTGAGAGGCTCTGCCTCTCTGAAATGCTAATTTTATATCCAGTCATGCAATGATCTGTTTCCAACTGATCTAATTAGTTGTCAAATGCTCCTATTTTTTTTGTTTGTTTGTTCTTTTGTTTAAGCTAATTTTCTAAACTTTTGTTGTCCTGCTCCAACATTTGTGAGTTGTGTTTCTGCCATCAAATTAAAAATGAGCTAATATGCCAATATACCAATGACCAATGATTTTAGTAGTGGCAATGTGTCTGTTTAATATCTTATCCAAGAACAACATGAGATGTGGAGGGGCCGGGGATACATATGGTTTACTCAAGAAAGAAATTTATCATATCTCTTATTTGTTGAATTTCAGAGCCTGTCAACAAAACTTTTGAGGCTGACCTTTCTATCTTCAGTTGTGATTAAAATACCAATCAACTGTTCAAGTTTAAGATAGATTTATGAGGTATTATTATTTCTAAAGACAGGGTGCTCCTAATATTAAGACTAGAACTGCCAGCATTCTAGAACCCCCGACAAGTGCCATAGCTGTCTCACACACTGAAGATACAATAGATACATTGTTACAGAAATCTAGGAGTGAAAAAAAATTATGCTAACAGTTCTCCTTCATATTTTGTCTGTGCACTTGTGTGTGTCTGCAAGTGGCATGCAGGTGGAGGGACTGGATAATGATGACTAATTGTTTCATTTTTTAGTTCCATTTTTTTTTTTACTGGTTATGTCATGAAGTAAAAAATATTGAGTTTCAAAGTATATAAAGCATATTCACAGGACCAGCACACTCTTCCAAACATATTTTTAAAACAAATTTAATATATAACAAACACATAAAAACACACACATGTAAGATGGTGAAAGGAAAATTAAAAGAGTAAAAGGAAAACATACGTTTTTTTCTTGCTTCATAGTAACAAATCACTGTGAGGAAATGAGAAATGTTATTGTGGAAATATTAAACTATACCAAAATATGTTAAATTGATGTTTCTCTTATTTTAATCAGATTGTTATAAAGAAGTCAATGATTCATTTGTTTTACTTTTTTTAATTTGGCAGCTTCTAAAGGATTTTCTGTTTGTGAAACTTTATGAAAGTTAAACCAACTAAAACTTCAAACAGCATGTAGATAACTAGTAAAAAGTGTCAGTGTCCCAGTGTCCATGGAGAGTGTCTTGTTTAGAAGAGTAAATTAAACTTTTGCTGTGTTGGGAAAACAGCAAATAGATCTAGCCTGTAAAGGAATGACTTGAGTGCCTTCTGTCTATCTATCTGTCTATCCATCCATTTTCTATACCCGCTTAATCCTATACTATCAGAGGGGTTTGCTGGAGCCTATCTCAGCTCATTACAGGAGGAAGGCAGGGGTACACTCTGGACAGGTATGAACACAGCAAAGTCGATTCAAATGGCTGTTACTTCTTACCTACAACCATCTACACTGTTTACATCCAGATTGCGTCGCCGGTCTGTCATCACTGTGTTAACGCCGCTCAGAGACTCTCTCTACAATGATAGACTGATTTGATTGACTCCACAAGACTTCTGGGTATAGTTAAAGAGCTTCAACAGATGCAGGCTAGACATACCTGCAAAGCAAATTTAAATTTGCTAGTGGTACATCTAAATGTGTAGGGTAGCTAGTTATATGAACCCAACTAGAAGGTCAGATGGGGAGTGCAGACGGAAAACTAGAATAGTAATAAGTCTGTCCTAAATGTCTTTATTTGTTAATTTTTTAATTTAATTTTTATATTTTATAACAAAAAAATCAAAAGGATTACTGCTGAACCTGACTGACAAGCAGTTTCTGTAAACAGGATGAAATAGGGCTAAATCCAAAGTATAGTACTGAGAAGTACAACTGCAGTTTACATGTGAAAAAAAAATTTATATTTCAGAAAACAAAAGCAAGACACAATCTCACTAAGTGTCATGGTCTACTTGTCTCAAAAGTGCAGACTTCAAGATATACCAATATTTAAATAGTTTTGACAGGCCTTGTAAAATCAGTCAAATCTGGATGGATGAAAGGAGGAAAGACACACCTTGGTGGTGTCAGGAAAATGATGGGAAACTCTGTCTTGTGACAGGAAAATATTTCCTGTCCATCAAACAATTTGTGTTGCATCAGATTTTGACACGAGATTATTATTATTATTTTTTTAATTTAAATTCCAAAATCTGTGTGAGACAATGCCAGCATTTTAATGTGAAAAGTGGGTAAGTTGGCTAAGGCTAAGTACACAAAATGGTCAAAACATTGTTACCAGAAAGAGATAAATCCCAGCTTCGAGCCGGCTCTCATGTTATCTCAACTTTCCTATGGAAAGAACACTTCCTGTTAGTGTACCTGCCACTTCTGTCAGATTCTTCATTTGTACATTTGCTTTGTGATTGGTAATCACAGAGGATGTTTTTCTGAGTATTTCATATCTTGGTGACAGATATTTTATTGTGTAATTCTAGTTTTTTTGTAAACAGTTTAAAAGTGTTTCACATTTTATAAACTTGTTTTTGTAATTTTGTTTTCTGAAATGTAAATTTGTTCTTCCTTTTTAAACTGCAACTGAACCTCTTGTCAACTGTAGAAAAGGCCTGTAATTAAAATGAGATTTTTTTAAACACTACACCCAATTTTTGATTTAAATCATTTTTTCTTTTAAACAACAAAAAGATTACAGAACACAAAGAAATTTTTTCAAATTGTTGTGTTTGTAAATATAAAAATGATTAACAAAAGATGGCTTTCACTTTGGATTAAAGAGATTACAAATTAACTTTCAATCTTAATTTATTCTGAAATTAATAATAACAATACAGAGGAAGTCTTGTATCTGTGCTCGATTCTATTCAGCATTTGGATGAACCCAAGCTTTTCCATGTTAAAAGGGCACTGTATTTTGCAGCAAGTTTCATTACCAGTTCAAAAAAGTTTGATCAAATCTCCCTTGTATTTGTTTACCTTTACTGGCTTCCTGCTAGTTTTTGCATTATGTATTTATTTCAAAATCCTACTGATCACATTCAGAGCCTTACATAACCTTGCGCCTATTTACATCTCAGCCTTATTGATCTGGCCCACCCGACCACTGAGATCCACAGATACTGGATTATGATCTTTGCCTGCTGCACTAAGACATAAAATATCTCTTGATACCTTTAAATCTCTCTTTAAAGCACTCATTTTTCAGAGGGCCTTTGGTATTTTGTTGTGAATATATTACATATTCTACACTGGTAGATCTGGATGTCTTGTCCCCTCCTTTTTAGTTAGAAATTTTTAACTTTGTTGGTAGGGGTGTTACAGACAGTACATTCTTGTACTAATGTGAATGTGGCCCCTAAAATTGCTTTGTATCATATTTTCAGGAATGCAATGTAAATGCCACCAGATGCACAACTAGCGTGATCTTTCCACCAGGATACGAAAGGAAAAATATGCTGGTAGTAGTGACAAATCTGAATCCAAAGATTCTGGCAAGTTTGAACGTTGAATGGATCAGCAAGTTGAATGCCCTGACTAGTAAGTACAGCTAACATGCTAACCATGGGAGCAGAAAACTGAAAGCTGACAGTTGTTTAGTAAATGACAAGACAGAATGAATTCGCAAAAGTTCAATTATGAGAAAGGAGAGGAACCCTGTAGAACACTGATCCTGACTATTAGAGATATGTCTGTGGAGCATTTGAAAATTTTATGTAAAATATATTACTTTTTGTCTGAATTTTTTTTAATATACCTGTAGATATTATATTTATACATTTTTAAGTTAAAAGCTAAAAGGCATGAATGCACATATTAAATGAATAAATCCTTCAGTCAGTTCTGGGTGCTCATCAACCACCTCTAAACAATTAGCAGTTAGAAGTAGTCCAGTTACTTTCCAGTCAGAGGACCTCATCTATTTCCTCTATTACCTCCCCTCCGGCCGGAAAGGCCGCAAAAGCCCAGGCACTTCATGAGTCCCAAGATAACCTCCAGGGCCGTTCTCTTGAGACTTGGAACCATACGGTGGATTTTTGCTGTGTTCTTTGGTGTTCTGACAACCTGTAATGTATGCATCTGATGAAAATAAGATTTTTTTATATAATCGACATGCTGCAGGGCAGAGCCGTAGCCTGGACTCATAAGCATCTCTAGACCTTATTTAAATGAGGTCTGTACCCCAGTATAGTCGCACACAGTAGTAAACCATCCATCAGTGAGGGATACAGTGATAAAGGTGTGACAGTAACAGGGACTGAAGACAGTTAACTTAGACTGAATAAAATACTAGCTCCAGTGTGCTCTAAGCAGTCTGCTACTCTGTGAAGATTCACGCATTGTGCTGTGTGGTGTGCTTGTAGCAAAAACATATAAGCTACGCTGATGAGGCAGAGAAGAGAAGAGACTGGTCTGCATAGAATAAACCACAAGCAGGAAAACAAGGCGAAGAGAATGAATGGCGTTTTTGAGAGACATCTGATTGCAACCTGCTAACAAGGCTCACTAACTGAGGTAAATAAGAAAGCAGTAGCTCAGAGAGTTATTTAAGGTGTTGTTTTTGTATTGGTGGATCCAGGAAATGCTCAGAGTTTGTTGAAAGTGAAGGTCCAATGTTGACTCTGGTTGTAAGTGAGCTGGGGCCTGTTCCAGCAGGACATGAGTTGTCATAGAAACGCGATCCCAGAGATCTAGAAGCTGAATTAATACACGATGATTTACATAGAGAGAAGTTTTTTTTTTTTCAGAACTACAACAGAAGTGTTATCATGTCCTTATCATCAAACATACTGTTTTGCAATCACTCGGATTCTTCAGTTGTACATATTCACCATGATGTGCCACAGACATGAGATTATGTCACAGTACAATTTGTTCTTTGCACTGCGGTACCTTTTACATTTCTTTTGTACATGGGGCCTTTCTTCATAACATTGGCAACATAGAACATTTTAGAAAAACAACTGCATATTAAGTCATGAGGAAAGGCCTCATACATGTCCAAAACCATAATTTCATAAATAAGTGATGGGTGGAGATCTGCTGGATCTACTGTTGGCCTGTTTCCAAAGCTGCCTGTTCCTCAGTGTCACTGGTTCCACATTGCTATTGACTTTGTAATAAGAAGATACCACACTAATATTCATCATAGTCAACAAATTTTTCAAAGCAGCCCATTTTGCGAAATCCTTGTCCAGCAATTTTATTTTTTTTTTGTCTCCCATGGGTTTCTTAGGAACTTTTTTCAGATTGTGGCCCCCGTATTATTTTAAAAGTCTAGGAAAGTTTCTGCTGGGGTTTAGAAGTGCTAGCTAGCCTCCTTTGGTTTTCATTCAGAATCTAATAGGCAAAATAAAAGAACTAGTCACAATCTGAAAGTCCTCCCGTGTGTCTGCATCTTCAACCCCAGTACTGGGAGCACTCAACTACCTTGGATTGAATATTCTCATAACTTTTGACCTCCTCTACCACTTTCACTTTTTGTTACCTCTGTGGGCTACCAGTCACCAGTGTTTCCCTTTGAAGAGGAGGAAATGATATACCTTCTGTCCAAGCTTTTATCAACCACTGTTGCAGAGTTTGAAGTTCCACTCACTCACCAGGCTGCTTACACTCCAGGTCAGAAAGTTCAGCTTTCCACTAAGGATGTTCCTTTTAAAGACTGAGTCTAAAAAAACACTAAATTGGAAAACATAACATTTTTAGACAATTTAGTTGGTGTGGGGTATTGTGGGACCCCAGTCCATTCTTGTGGTGTGCTGGATCCATAAGGGTCATCTCCACTTGGTAAAGATTATTAAACAATTGCCATCCTTCTTATACTGACTTTTTTGACTGACAGAACAGTTAACTGGTCTTTCATCTCCATTTAGGAGCTTGGCTCTCCCACAGTGCATGGGAAAATGGAATGAGTACTGCTTTCAGCCTACACTGGTTGCCCAGAGAGCCATCCACCATTAATTTTTTAGCATTTTTTTTTCTCTCCAGTCACACACTGATGATCACCTGAGCTCATTCTGACATCTCCACTCTCCACAGACTCAATCTGCTCGGGTCATAATGCCATTCTTGATGATTTTCAGTTATTCTTAAAAGGATTTTGTTTAAAGAGCAAATATATTTACACGTATCACATTCTATTTTCCCAAAACTATAGGGAATTTACAACAGTTTAATCAGGAGATTTACATGAATGGTTTTAAACTCAAATTTTTATTGCCAGATTTTTGCAGCATAGACATTGCTTTCTTGCTCATCCAGCCACAGCAAGCACAGCCATTATTCCACTCTGCTCACACACCTCTTACTTTCAAAGCACCCTAGCATTTAACTGCTGTTCTCCCATAGCACCATGTCCCTTCATTATCCCTAAATCCATCAACATAAAATCACCTGCTAATGGCTCAATCCCAAAGGGTGTTGACAAACAAAGTAAGGCCAATCTTATATTAGGGCAAGAGCACTCTAGGCAACAGAATCAACCATTTTGCCTGGTCTCTCTTCAGCTACACACTGTGGGATGACTGCCTCCACTTTGATAGTATCCATTCACACAATCAGATTTCACTAACTGACAAGAAAGCACCTTGACATATCTTTCAAGGTAGTAGCTCTTAATTATTCATTTAAAAACAGCCCTGACAGAGAATTTGATGACTTTATTAGTGATTTCCTATATAGTTTCCAGCCATGTATAGACATTTCTGATAGTATCCACATCTAATACAATAGCCAGTCTTCTCCCTCAGAACCTGATATTGTTGCAACATAAGTTGTTAGAGACTAAAATGTGGTGCACACATTCCAAATATCAACAGAGTTGCTCCATAGCCAGACTTCTCCATGCAAAATAAAATCACTATTATAGAATTGCCCTCTTCTATCTGGCAGTCCACAATGCTTGGCACTACAAAGCAGAAATCAACAGCTCAATCAACGGCTTGCCAACCACGCTTCAAGCGTTTCTTCTGAGTCTTCTGGAATAGAGCCCATTACTTTCCTGCATATCTCACTTTTGACTTGAAAAGCAGCATTAATATTGACTCTTTGAAGGTCTATGTTGGATTCCCACCTACAACTCTAGATGCTTTGATTGGGAACTCTAAAATTGCCCATAGGTGTAAGTGTGTGTGTGAATGGTTGTTTGTCTATGTATGTGGCCCTGCGATAAACTGGCAACCTGTCCAGGGTGTACCCCTGCCTCTCGCCTGTGATGGGCTGCGATAGGCTCCAGCAGACCCCAGTGACCCAAAAATGAATTAAACGGGTCTAGAAAATGGATGGATGAAACTCTAGATGCTCTTACATTTTCTCAGGGTTGCATTTTCAATACCCCTCCATCTTCTCCATGTTTGTTCTTTAGGTAACAAAAAAGAAAAAAAATGGGACTTGTACCACCAAAGACATGGCAGACTCATTTGTTTTTTCTAAAATAAATGCCGCTTGATATAGTGCCACCTTTTTTCTCTTTGCTTGTTCGTTTTGTTTTCTTCGTAGCTACTTACTTATTTCAAGGTATATCCTTCATTTCAAACATCTTAACCAGAGCAGAATTCCCATCACTTCTTCATGACAGTAACCATAATTAAAATGGGCAAAAGAAAAAAAAATTCTAATGAATGGAGCACTTGCTACTGTGCTGTTGATGCAATGAGCAATACAGATGTAAAAACAAAAATCTAATTTGATTGCATGGGGATTTACATACATGAAAAAAATGTGCTTGTACTCTTCCATTAAAAAAAAAGAAAACTCCACTAATAAATAATATTTCACAAAAAGACTAATGAAAATCAGATATTGTTTCTGAATTGTAGTTTGACAGAATAATCTTCAAAAAAGGACTAAAGAATCTGGTCTGGAGAAATAAGTTAGAATCCTCAATTTAATATTTGGTTGCTAAAACCTTTTGAGGCAATCACTGTAATCAAGCATTGTCTGTAACTCTCCGTGAGATTTTTGCACCTTTAGACACATATATTTTAGCACAATCCTCTTGAGCAAACTGCTCCAGCTGTCTCAGGTTTGTAGGGTTTCTTCTCCAGCTTCAGCTCTTTCCACAGATGTTCAATAGGATTTAGATCAGGGCTCAATAAAGGTCACTTCAGAAAAGTCCATGGGTTTATTCTAAACCCTTAGTTGTGTTTTGGTTTATTATCCCATTGAAGGACCCAGGACCTGCAACTGAGATGAAGCCTTTGCTCCAAAATATCTTGATAGTCTTGAGATTTGAACTGATGTGACTTACTAAACAGTTCCAGTTTTGTCTCATCTGTCCAAAGGACATTGTCTCAGAAGAATTGTGGCTTGTCAATAGGCATTTTGACAAATTTAAGTTAGGCTTTTTTGTGATTTCTTTTTAAGCATGACATCCTTTTCACCAACTGTTTTGGCTCAAACAGTGATAGATGGTGCAAAACATCTTAAATTGAAATATGAACAATTTTCAGGACCTGCAGAAATTTACATCAGTAAATTCCACTAAGATCGCACTTTCCCACTAGTCTTTACGTCTTCCCCTCATCCAGCACTGCAGTACTTCGAGGTGGCATGGAAAAGTTGCAGAATGAACGTACAGTGCCCTGTTGCTGTAAAACATGTATCTGCTGGTGTCTTTTAGCAGTATGACATTTAACATAAGAAGCTGTGGCTAAGGCTTTAGTATGACTGAATTTGAATGAACTGTCCGCTTTAACATGCGGATTATGACGTGGATATTTTTAAAACATTTTATATAAACACCTTATTTGGAATATTGTCTAAATTAGATGAAGGTCAATTATCCAATTACCGATGTCAATGTAAACATGAGCACTGATGTAAGTTTCCTCTTGCAGCCACATCCAGAGAGGTTGTTTAAAGTCCCATGGACCCTAAAGTTCTGAATGAAGTTTGCAACTGCAGTAAAAGGAATATCACGCTGGTTGGGGATGTTCTTATAGCCTTTATGTTTCACATACTTGTCAAGAATTTTCTGTCTGATCTCTTCAGACAGCTTCCTCCTTTTCTTTGTCTGGACCATGTTCAGTGTAGGGCACACTGTGATACCAAATAGCAGAGAAACTATTTTTGGAAAAAAAAAAAAAAATCATAAATGTAAAAAAACTGGTTTCTAGAATTTACAAACTTATATCTTGCAGTGACACAGAACTAAGCCTTCCAATAACCAAATGGAATAATGACTTAACAATCCCTACTAACCCCACTTTTTGGATAGAAATCTGTAATAATATATTCTCTATGACAAAAAATACAAATCTACAACTCATTCAGTATAAGATTATATACAGGG
>JAOWBL010002533.1:0-13538 GCA_028564865.1 Zenarchopterus dispar | reverse complement strand
CACACACACACACACACACACACACACACACGGATTCTCTTTGATCGTCTGTTAATGACAGGGATGCAGCATTTTTGTGCTGGCCTGTACAACATGGCAGAGCCTCAGAATTGTTGGGGTCTGTGCAGCCAGACCACCGCTGTCCAAATAAGGACAGCATACGCCACATGGACTGACTGCTTCTGTCACAAGCCCCATGTTTGATAATGTTGATATGGTTCTGAATGCTCCTCAGCCTGCTTGCACTGAGCCTTCCCCTGAGGCACGTGAAGGATTTTTGAAATTTTTTGTGTAAAAGACGACTAATGCCAGGGCTCATAAATCGCTTTTGTACCTTAAGTTTGTGTTCCATTTTCTGCTGCTCTTCACCAGTCTCCACTTGTGACTTTGTTTTATTTATTTTAAGATTGTTGGTTATCTGAAGCCATTGGGTTCCCCCATTGACCTTGTCCCACCTTGATTCTTTAAAGAGATTATTTCTGCTTTAGGGCCATCACTTCTTACTCCTATCAATAGCAACTTGTCCTCAGACGTGGTTTGTAAAATTTTGAAACACGCAACAATGCAACCATTAATCAAAAATCCCTGCCCGGATCCCATTGTTTTATCTAATTTTAGGCCTGTTTCTGAGTTTCTTTTTCTCTCAAAAATTTTGGACAAAATTGTTTACAGTTAATTGAAAACCTTTTTAGGTAGAAATTATGTTCTTGAGGTTTTTCAGTCTGGTTTTATGTCTCTTCATAGCACTGAGTTTGTGCTGCTGAGGGTTTTTAATGACATCCTCCTGGCTACAGAGTAAGGACCTTGTGTAATCCTAATTCTTTTTGACTTAACAGCTGTCTTTGACACAGTGGATCACAATATTTTAACATCTCATTTTGAGCATTGTGCAGTTATTTGTGACATGGCCTTGGAGTGATTTAGATCAAAACTGGCTCAAAGATCTTTTCCTTTTGCCTTGGTCTAAATGATTTCACATCCTCCTCTGCACCCTTTTTCATGTGGGATCCCACAGGGATCGATACTTGGTCTTCTGTTGTTTTCTCTGCTGCCCCTCAGTTTCGTTTAGAACACAACACAAAATTACTTTCCAATACTATGCAGATAATACTCAGGTTTATGTTCCCCTAAAACAGGAGAAAGCCTACTTTATACAAGAGTTAAATGAGTGTCTTGAAGGTTAAAGAGTCCATTTACATTACAGTACATCAATTATAGAGTACATTTTAAAACCCTGTTATTTGTTTTTAAGTCTTTAAATGGTCTGCCCTATCCCTCTGACCAGCTGGACTTCTGCTTCCTTTCCCCGTCACTCAGTTACCTGACTAGCTGCTCCTGGATATCAAGGACACAGTAGAGGTTTGGTGAGCTGCTGATGCAGCTCCCAAATTATGGATTTTGTTGCCGTTACGTTAAACAGGTTTCTTCAGTGGCAATTATTAAATCAGCTCTTGAGATCCAGTTTCTCCACTTAACTTTGTGAGATGTTGATTTTAATAGATTTTATTCTTTTTTATTTTATTGTTTTTTTTAATGATGTTTTATTTATGTCCTTTATCTTTACATTACTTATTTCATTCTAAATGAATGTCATTCATGTGTTCAGCACTTTGGTCAATATTTCTTTTTAAGTGCTTTATAAATACAGTTGGCTTGGCTTGGTTCATTAAGATGTTTTTATTATATATTTTTATGATGTTGTAGGTGCCCCAGATAACGAACTGTCATGGTCAAGCCTTAAAAAATTAAATTTTGTATAACATGCCCCTTTTTAATGTGCTAAAAGAAACATTATGTTAACTTTGTCCTGAGGCAGCAACAACATTTCTACGCTTGAGACAACTGATTTAAACCATCACACAGCAGAAATATGTACTGTTGTCAGACAAGCCAGTATTCCAGATCTTTTTTACTGGAAAAGTTCCTATTTACCATCAGAAATCTTGATGTGTCTCCACAGAATTTTAGCATTACAGAATTGTTTTATTCATTCTATTCATGTTTTAGTTTAGGACTGATTTTTTTTTAATTGCCTGTGGAGATGATGGCTAGATAATAAGCTTTGTCAAAATACTGCTTTTACTTGAGAGCAGCATTAGAAGAAAAAATTTATTCAGAATATAGTTTTGCCGCTTCCAAACCATCACTTATTATAGAGCATGATAGGACTATCCAAAAGCAGTGCTTTCCAAAAAAAAAAATGGTTATTTCTTTTTGAGGACAAGTGTCAATGAAGGTCTTTTATATTATGGTTGCTGTATTTCTTTTCTTATGGCTGGATTTGGTTGTTGGCTTGACAATCATTTCATCCTTTTGACATTTTTTTTTCTTTTAAAAGTAAGTGGTTGTGCCTCATGTTATTTCACCATTTCAGTCATCCCGACTAGCCACGAAGCTGTGGGGTACTTGTCATTCTGCAGGGCAGTGCTGCACAGCGTGCTAAATAATCAACCTCCTTTTGTCGTTCCACTGCTGAACAGAACAAAACTCTGGTAGCATGTGACATGACTGCAGGTAAAGATTATAATTTATCACAGTATGTGCTATTTAAATGTAATTTAGTTAATGTGCCAAGTGAATTTGATTTTTGATTCTCATGAACTTAGCAGGAGTCTTACTGTTGGATTTTTAGATTGTTCACTGACACACAAGTGTTGAGCCTTATTAGCCATTTAGTTTGTTTAGTAAATAGTATTAAATGGTATGTGGTAAATGTGTCTTATCAAATTCAGTTTGAAAAGACTGTTGCATTCTCTTTGTTCATCTATTGCTTCTTTTTAGAGATCTTTAGCTCCGGGCAACAGACAGAGCACCTAATCAGCAGCTAGAGCAACGCAAAGGCTCATTTTTCAAAATCTATCAACATATTTTACAGTGACCTGTATTTATGATCCATAAGCCTCAGCAACATACTCTAAGTTGTGTACTGTTGCAAGCAGAGAGCAGTTATTCAGGTTGACTGAAGCCTTTTCTCTCTCTCGTGGATTTCATAAATTTATTTGAGTAAGGATGGTGAAATGTTTCTAGATATTTCACAGGTACAAAGTGAGGTTTGCAATTTAGCAATTTAGCCATTTCATGAAAAATGACACTTATAAAAACTATCAGTTAAAATTGCAATGATAAGGTGAAATACTGAACAGTGAAATAGTGATTGAGGTCAGTTAAGGCATTCAAACCTTAGCTAAAAATTAATATCTGAAAAGGAACGGGAGCTTTTACACCCTTCTATACAGTCTTCAAACCATTCATTTTAGATAAATTGATAGAGATAGCTGAAGCTAGCAACCCTTCTGTGGAGTAAAATTGGTTTTTGCAGGACTTTGGTAGCTCTGAGACAAGCAAGATAAGACATGCAGCAGTGCTCTTGCCTTTGAAAAGTAACAGTTTGGCAGTCTGATCCCTTACTTCTCTTGCAGAGTAAAGTTTTAGTTTGCAGCTCTAATTCTTACTTGCCTATTTTTAACGAACACTTTTCTTGTGTATCATGTCTTTACTTGCAAGCCAGTGAGTGAAACGGATGATCAATATTACAAAATACAGTCTGTCCTCATCTCATCTGAGTTGTTGTTGTTTTTGTTTTGTTTTTTTTTATTATAAATGATTATCTGTTGAACAAGCAAAAAAATTAACTTAAATGTGATGGTTAATTTCCTGCTATCAATTCATCACTCATCAAAAGGTGCAAAGAAGTGGTACAGCCAACTCAGCAGCATTGTTTTGACAGGGCCTGTAGGCTCCGCAGTATATCTGTAGCCCTAATGGAATCAGAGTTTTATGATCTATAGTAAAGCTGTGCCAGATTCTCCTGGTGAACTGCAGTATTAATTTATTATTTAAGTTTTGCCTTCCTATTAAGACTGTCCAGTTGTCAGTCATGGCATTTTCCACTGGTCACAGAGAAACAGGTTCACGAGTGCTGCAAACACTGATTGCCTCATCAAAACTGATATTTATTTCAGACACAAATTCTGAGTCAACCAGAAAAAGAGAGTGAAATGCTATAAAGTACAATTTAATCTCGGCAAATCCCTCTCCTTCCCCAACCACATGGATGCCAAATTTAGGGAGACAAACATGCAACTTGGAGTCTATTCTCTCTATGTGCATTAAAAGATAGGGAAAAAATAACTACTCAATCCAGGGTGGGATGACTTAAAAAGTAAGATAGGGCCTTGTTCTTCTAAAAAGTAAGAGCGGGCCTTGTTCTTCAGAGCCAGTTGTGATAAAAAAATATGATGGCACCATTGAAATCATTACCAAATCTCACGTCTGATTTGTTTGATCAGATAAATAAGGCAAAACAAGCCAATCAGTTTAAAAATGAACAACATATGGAACCCAGACAAAGTTATTAATCACCTAAAATATAATGTGGTGTTCTAAATCCTACATTTCTAAATTTCACCAAAAAAAAAAAAAACCATTTCAAGGTAAAACACTAGGTAGTTTGAAAACATGAACTCTGGAGAAAATAAAAAAAACAGAGTACGTTCAAAATTCACTCAATAACTTAACATACATTCAGAAATATTCACAGATCAGTTTACATTTGCGCACATATTAGAAATTTTTAAGAGTGTTAGGGTAAATTAAAAAAAAGTGAACATGCAGTCTGGTATTTGAATATCATAAATATCAAGACTCTTATTTCTTTGTAGTGTTTTACTTCTGCTGCTAGCATCAAAACTGAAAAACAGACTTTTCATCTTTATAATTATTACAAATACCCATCTATGCAAATAACTGATGCATATTATATATATATATATATATCTAAAATATTTTCTGTTCATTTTACTCCAAAAAGGAAATATAAATGTTTTATTAAAAAAAAAAAGTCATTCATTGACCCATTGCGATTTGAAGAATATTGTAACTTCTCACTTCCAGATTTTAAATGAAATTTTCTTTCAGGAGTGAAAGATTTTATTTCTTTCTGAAATTACCACTAACATTTCAATTTTCTTAGCTTCATGATTCCAAAGGAGAAACAAACAAACTGCCCAAGGCAGTGCACTTGTTCACATGATTTTAAGATTATTATTAATGTTGGCCTAATCTGTGATCACTGTTGTTAGTAATGCATTGATGTTATTACTCACACAAGTTGTAGCCAACTGATTTTTCTGTTTCCAACTGTTTTAAAGTCGTACCTCACCGTGAGTGATGGTGTGTGTACCGTTACACTGTACTGAGGTACAACTTTAAAACAGTTGGAAACAGGAAAATCAGTTGGCTACAACTTGTGTGAGTAATAACATCAATGCATTACTAACAACAGTGATCACAGATTAGGCCAACATTAATAATAATCTTAAAATCATGTGAACAAGTGCACTGCCTTGGGCAGTTTGTTTGTGCTGCTACCATCCAGCGCTGCAGCTGGAGCCACTGATGTTAAAATGGAGCAAACGCCGTAACTTACCAGAGACAGTTAGTGTTTTTTTTTTTTGTTTTTTTTTTTTTGTGAGTTAGTTTTATTGATTTTTCAGTGTACACTGCTTTGGACTAAAAATGCTAGTCAATGTCAGAAGACATTTCATTTTAAAAACTGATCATGTGTTTGAGAAGCTGACAGCTGTGTCATTTGGACTGGAACCATCTTGAATTTGACTCGGATCAGCAGTGAGCTCGACTAGGACTTCTTGACTCGAAGTTGAGAACCGGTGGACTCGAGGACAGAGTTGGACTTGAAATGGTTCCGTAACTCGACTACAACACTTAGGCACAGGGTGCATAAGGGGCCCACTTGTCCTCGCTTCTTGCATCTTGCGTCGTTCCACCCAGAAATGATTGGATTCCTAAGCAGAGTCAACTGTGTCCTGTTTGAGAGGCCCATGTGCTATTTAAGTTGGACTAAATTTAGGAGAGGTTTTGTGGTGTTGAAAACACTAATGTGACTGGTTTTGGAGAAACAGCTGCTCTCTTACCTTACTGAAATGGAGTTCCATCCCTGAATCTTTTGTCAGAACGCAGATGTAGAAAAATAAGTGCTGTTGGAGGTGGGAAAAGTGGTGACAGTTACTCTCTAAGGCCTCTCTCATTCCTCCAGTTAGCACAAAGTGGTTTCATTCACCTCATACTTGGAAACACGTCCTCCTACAGAGCTGACAGACTGATGCTGCAATGCAGCGCCCCTCCAAAATTAAGAAAAAAAGGGCAAGATAAGAAAAAGAAAGCAGGAAAGTAGCTTATTTTTCCCCCCTTAAACTCACTTTAAATTTAGTTTAAGTTAATACCTATAATTTTGGTTGTAATCATCAGCCAGGTGCTTAAATTTGATTAAATTTGTGGTGTAAAAATACCTAGAAAAAAAACTGAGCAATTAACATCAGAAATGTCATCTAATATTATAGGGTAATACTTCAAATTATTTTCTTGCCTCAAATAAGGCTGCATCAGAAAAAAATGTTATCTGTATTTTTAAAGGCCAGCATTGTTAGGATATGTCCATGACACAGGAAATGCATGGCATGACAATTTAGAATTTTAAATGAATGTAGATGTACAGCCTAAGGTGGAGAGTACTAGCCAGGATATTTTGAAACAACAGATATACATATTTTGATCTAAGTCAAGCAGAATAACATCTAATGCTCAAACCTTTTACTCATTTTGGTTAAAATAATAATCCACGTGATCTTCTGTTTCAAAAACAACAAAACATTTTTAAAAACAGCATTTTGAAAAACAGCGAATGAAGCTTTGGCTCCTACTCATGTTGTGATGTTCCTGAGAATGTAATTTAACGTGAACCTCTGTAGGGACAACATACTTTTATTTCCAAGAAAACTTTTGTAACCTTATTCTTATCAGTTCTGTTTGCAAGATCCTTGTAGCAAGCAGAAAAGAGGATTTAATGATAGATGATAAAGTAGTGAACATAAATGTACCGAGCACAACATCGAAAATGTTCAGTTTTTAATAGAGAATCCAGTCTTTATATCAACCCTTTCTCTTTCTGTCTCCATTACCTATCCTCTATCTCATCCCATTACTTCCCGGTGTTGTCAGTGAGTACGAAAGAGAAAAAATGTTTGTAGCACAGAGTGGTGGGCACAACAGGCAAGCATTCACATCAAGTCTATAAAGAGAACCACAGCCTGCAGCTATAAAGCCCAGACTCACCCAGTGCTAAATGGACGTTCTCTCTCTTTGTCTGTCTTTCTCAAATACTTTTATCTGAGATTTGATCGCATTTGCTGTGATTCTCACTCACCAAAAGGCCATTCGTAGTCAGGGAAAACCCTGAAATGCATCCATATCCTGCAATTTTAGGTGCTGAATGGATACACTGAAAAAACCGAGTAGTGAGGTACCAGCTTTTTTATCTGTTTGCAGGTCGATGAAAGAAGAAAAGCTGTACTTTCCAGTCTGGTCAGCTATCTTGGTCCTGAAGCTGCATCGTTCATCCACTATGAAGAGAGAGTAAGTACTTAAGTCATGGTTGTCAACCACTATTTTTTGGTGTGAGGGAGAGCTTTCCTGTGCAAAAAAAAACTTTTTTTTTTTTTTAATGATACACTGCAAATTGTAAATAAATGAATATGTTTTAACAATAGCAGTCTGATTTGACTTGAAAATAGTAATAATTACATTAGTTGTATGATATTAACATCAACCAAATGGTATCCTCCAAATCCAGTGCTAAAATCCTAAAACTCCAGAACAGCTGTGCAGTCTGGGTATCCTCTTTTTCTTTTTCTTTTTTTTAACCATCAGTATCTGAAATTGTAGGATGAAAGGAAAGGATGAAAACGTGCATTATCATCCAAATGTTTGGATTTGATGACAGAAGAGCAATCTGTAAAATCCTAACATGTCTTGACATCAAAACTACATAAAATGTGTCATAATTAAATCGATGGAGGGTCGACACAGAAAAGAGGTGCTGGGGCTCTGAAGGGAGTCTTTTCCTCCCCCTCGACCCAGTGCTGCTTCTACTTAGCAGGGAAAAATATTTTTGGACTCAGAGAATACCATCCAAGTCCAAATAATATTGTATGACACAAATATTTATTGAACTATTTAGCTCCTTTATGTAGCGTATAGCAGACATCAGTAGACTTTGAAACCATTAGTTAGTCATACAGATGTATGAAATATGTCTTTGATAGTTAGTTATTTTTGTCTTTAAGTACTCTGCCCTTTAAAGACAACATGTAAGAGTTTGGGCAGATATAACCTCAGACAAACAGTATACATTTTTTCCCCCTGCTGTGCCAGTAGTTGTTAAGTGAAAAGGAAAAATGTACCCCCAAAAAATCATGTTAACAGTGATAAGTGCCCCTGTGATGCAGTAATTGTCTATCCATCTTTAGCGGGAATAACTCAAAGCACCGTATGATTGCTGTATGATTTTATCAGGTTCTTATATTATTGTGATGGTTGGGGAGGAATTCTTTGCCCATCCATGCTTTTAAAACATGGCTTCAGTTCATGAGGCTTTTGGTCATTCACTAATGCACACTTCTTGTAAGGTCCCACCACAGCATTTCACTAGAGCTACAGTCCCACTAATAGTGTGTGCAATAGTGTAATCTGTTGCTCAATAAGGAGATGTTTGCATCCCTAAAAGTCATATTTGAACTACGTGTAAATATTTTCATGTTCCATCATAAGATGGTCAGTGTTTGAAATCTCTTGAAATAGCCCTTGGAAGTGAGCAACTTTGAAAAACTAAATAACTTGCAATAACCTGTGCAGTTCAATAACCATAAGCTTCCACAATCTATATTTTACTACAAGTTTAGCTCAGCTACTAAAACCACAAGCAGAAGCTACTGACACAAACCTGTCATCTTTCTCTTCTAGCGTTGTGTGGAGGTTATAAAAATATTCTTCTACTTTGTCAGTCAACATAATCCTTTCTTCAGTAGTTTCCTTGTTTTGTATTCCTTCCAGGTCAAACTATTCTTCTGTTGGTAAACAAACTCCCATGGATCACTGTGTCATCTGGTTGGTTAAATTCATTACATTTGGTTGCTACTGTGTCGTACCGCCACTGAGCTGTAGGGGGCTCCAAAAACAAAAATAAAATAAACCTGCCAAAGTTCTGCTCAAAGTTCAGTGTTACTTTAATGACTTATAGGGTTTGTATGTCCTGCTGCTGGAGAAGAACCCCAAATCATCACCCCTCCACCACCATGATTGACACTGACTCTAAGGGTGTTTCTGTGGATTTTTTTTTTTTTATACATGGCACTCATGTTTTCCACGTGTACTCATTCTCACTGTAGATCCTTAGACTTGAAATTGCTTGAAAACGATTTCTGTGTCCATTTGCAGATTGATCTGCAGCAGCAATTACTTCTCTGAGACTACTGATTATGTTTTACCTTTAAGCAACATACACCTGTCCTAGTGGCTATATTGACCAAACAATGACAGAATATGTTCAATGATTGCAGGAAATAGTATGAAAGTCTGAATTGTCTAAATGAAACTGCATTGCTTCCTCCATCCATGAATTTTGATACATGTAAAAGAAGAAAATGAATTGAGAAACATGTTTTGGTCAAAATATTTAGTTCCATTACCAATAAAGCAATTAATATACACATAACTAATATATGCTTTTGATTACAGCAACATGCACAATAAATGAAAAATATTTTATTTGACCATGTTGAATTACATGCTGCTGCACTGGAGTTCATAGAGGCATCAAATAATAGCATACAATAAGGTCTTGCAGCAGGAAAATGTGTCTCCCTCTCTTCATCTGTCACTTCATCACATCCTGTTTCAAGTCTTTCTCTGCCTCCAATTCATTTCTTCTCTGTCTTCTATTTCTCCCATGTCCTCATCTATACCCTTTGTGATTTTTGTTCTCTTTCTGTCTTGTGTACTCTTATCCTTTCCTGCTTCAACTTCGTGCCTTCCTCCTGTCTTAAAATGAAAATATCACAACATTTAAACATCTCTTTCATCTTTTGTGTTTGTTGCATGACAGTCAGACAACGTTATCCTTCAGTAGTCATGATGTGAAAGGGTCTTATGTTACAACTTGCTGCAGTATGGGAATAGCCAATAACTACATGACAAACCAACTAGTGTGAAGAATTAACATCTGATATTTATATTCAATCTCATCATGGCTAATAGTTTTAAAGTGAAAGAAACTGCAGGCATGTAGACTTAAAGGATAATGTGTCATATCATTGGTCTTTTTTGTTTTAAAGGACTGGGCGAAGGAAGACTACAGTGGTGGCTGTCCCGTCAATGTCATGGCACCAGGTCTGCTAACGTATTATCACCCAAGCCTGAGGAAGCCCTGCGGCAGGTAATCACCCCACTGCTGACAGACAAACATCACATCCCTTCCTTTCTCTCCATTAATAATAAAACAATCCCCCTTTATCTGCATTTTCACCAAAACAAATAGCCTCGTGACGTAGTCCTGTTAACTCTTGTAGTTCTAAATATTTTTGTTTTTGTTTTTTAAAAAGATAAATTTAGGAACTTTCATTTTAATGTGTAGTATGATTCCACTCTAGATGACATGCTGAGACACAGCGAGTGTATATTTTCTGGATGTTTATTCTATTTTTATTTCTTAAAAACGATACCTGTACCTCTCGCTGTCATATGGCTATTACTCAGTTGCACCCGATGCCTTTAGATAATTGACTGGAGTGATCGCTCCTTCAAGGTTGCATGGTGGCATAGTCCTAAAGAAATGGCAAGAGATCATCAGGGCTTTTGTTCTATTAGACAAATGTCCTATAATCCATTTCTAATGGCCTGTTCAGAGATGCACGAAGCTGAGCAAATGAGAGAGAGAGAGAAAGGTAAAGGGATTCAGGTAATGCATTTCCATAATGATATCCAGTCCCTAGGGAGCAGAGAGAGCTCGTTACATAACATGACTGAAACAGCAGCAAGGAAATGGCAGCCCTTATTCAGATTCTTTCCCCTTATAAGAAATGGATTACCAAAGACATGCTGTGACCTTGACACACATCCAGAAAATGAAATAAAGATCAGCAAAATGGCTACTGGTGTTTCGATCCTGCCGGGTTTAATTGCATAACAAGTTTTAGTGCAAGCTGGTAAATTGTAGGATTTTATTTGTGATTCTGTAATACAGGTTTTATGATGAATATTATGGTCAGTATGTCTGCATGTGAGATCCAGAGGGTTGAGGAGAGGATGAGTAAGTCAGTGGTGTAACGATCCTCCTGATCCCTGGTGCAGTTCAGACCTTGACTTTTGGGCTATTCCTCATGACGCTTTAGACTGTTTGTGTTTTGTTGTTGTTGTTTTAAGGACATTTGAATGATGACTGATTACAGAAAAGCTATAATTCTTCCCAGCCATCACTTCATGATTAAAACGCCATCCTTATTCGGTACAGTAAATTTCCGTTAGCAATTTCAGGATTAGCAACACAAGCTGAAATGAAAATGAAATCCTAAATATAAAATCTAGCCTTTAAATTTGTGATCTACAATCCACTTAATCAGACTTTACATGTGTGGAAATTGAGTATTGATCAGAGTGGAATTCTCCACTCTTGAAGTTGGCCTTTTATTCTTTTTGCAGAGTTAAAACTTAGCTCTTTCTTTAGTTACTTCTCAACCAATACCAAGTTAAATGTTGCCAACTTAGGCATATAGCATACGTACTGGACAGACGCTCTAGTTGGTGTTTATACTCATTTGCAAGCAGTTGGTGCTTTGAAATGTTTCAGTCAAAAACTGAAACATTTCATCTGTGCACGCCAATTCCAGTTGTAGGATTTAATTGAGTTTTCTTCAGTGCACTTCTCACATTAGGGCTTTTCACAACAACTTTATCATATTGATCCTGGGCTATTCTAAAAAAATATATATATACTTGATTCTTCTGTAGACATTCTTTGGAAGAACAACTGGTGTGCTTATGGTTGTTCTCTTGCTGCATGACCCACTTTCTGCTAAGTTTTAGCTCATGGACAGATGTCCTGACATTTTCATTTAGAAAACCACATTCAAAAGAGCGATAGCCAGATGGTAGGATGTTTGGAAAGATGATGGGCCAATCAAGACCTGGAAAGTAGACGTGTATGAAGTTTTACTTTTTTGAAGTTGCCACTAGCCATGTGCATTGTGGAGTGATGCTTTGTGGTGCAGACATGGATGGCTCTGTATCAATGGAGTGACAAGCCTAACAGAGAGTTTGCATCCTGTTCACAATTCTAGTGTACTATTTTTTTTCTCTTTTAAAAAATTCCAAGTATGAAATTGAGATATGCACACACAGCGGGACAATAAAATTACACAGTTATTTTCGGCAAAAGCAGAACTCAATTTCGCCAATGTCAAGCGTATTTACTGTTGTTTTCTACACAACTATCATGTTTAGTAACTGTAGTAATCCATGAAAGACTCAACCACTGTGGATCAATAAAAATAATCCATCATTACTTCAAGACAGTTGATCTGAAATACTGCAAGAGCTTTATGTTAGTCCTCAAGTAGCTGATTTTCATAAGAATCATCTGAAAAAGGAAAACCAACATCTACTCAAAAGAAGTCCATCGGTTAGAGAAAATGTCAGCTGACAGCACCACAAAATGTTCTATTGAAATATCTCAGTCAAGAGTCTCATTGAATAACTTACAAGTTGCCAACAAGTTAATAACAGGAGAAGAGACTTATGAATCAAGCCTTTTATTACAGATTTTCTGAAAAAAAAAGCACTAAAGAAGTTCAATTAGAAAAGAATCAGCTTAGCTAAGAAACACAGAGGATTGACACTGAACAAGTGGAAGTCACACAAGTGAAAGTACTTTGGTTTGCCAAGTCCAGATTTAAGATATCCAATTCCAATTTTTTTATGCAAAGCATTAAGGACAACGATAGTATGTGCATTTGTGGTTCCCACTGAGAAGCACAGAGGAGGAGGTGGGATGGTATGGGGGTGTTTTGCCACTGATGCTGTTGATTCTTCTTCAAAATTAAAGAAGCACATGTAGAAGTCTCCATAACGCTGTAGTTTTCAGTGGCATGTCATTCCATCTCATTTGGAGAACTGTTTTTCAGCAGGACACTTCCAGGTTTGAATAATGTCCAAAATGAAATGAGAGAGACGGAGTGCTGCACCAGATGACTTGGCTTCAAAAATCCTGTGACCTGAAGTGGTATTGGTTTATGATGAGTTTGACAGCAGTGTAAAAGAAAGCCAAGCGCTCCAGTGCTTTGGATAGTTTCATCATTTTGTCTCATGTAATTAACTGGGTTTTCCTTATTTGTTTTCAGGATTTTCTCTTCAACGTTCTTAAATTTTCCATTGCCACTCAACCAACATAATCACAACCCACAAACCTGTGCTTGGTTATTTTCTGACTTTAAAAACTACCTTTATTCTGATAGTTAACTCTCACCACATAATCATCTTTTTAAATACGATGCCAGTGAGTTTTAATGTTGCCTTTCTGATTTGACAAGCTCTCACACTTTCTGTTATAATGCTGCAACTCATTATACTTTCACTGCTACTCATTGTTAATGCACCTGTGATGTATGTCTTCATTACATTCTCTTTTTGTG
>JAOWBL010002532.1:1299-13540 GCA_028564865.1 Zenarchopterus dispar | reverse complement strand
ATATATATATATATATATATATATATATATATATATATATATATATATATATATATATACATACATATACATATGTATGTATATATGTATACATATATATAAAATTTGAAAATTGTTTTTTAAAACTGTGCTTGTTTACATGATGTTTATGACATCAGGTTATTCGTAAAAAAAAAAAAAGATATAATAATGATCAGTTTCATAAAGAAACAATGTGAAAAAAAACAAACTCCAAGTAAAAAGATAACATTGTTGTGGGATGAAGAGCTCTAATTCAATGTAAAAGTAAAAGAAAGTGTGTATTTGTAATCACTGGGGTGAGCATACAGACACTTGTGCTCTTTCATGTAACTTAAAATGAGCAACAAAGGTATAAATTAAGCTGTAACATATTTACATGAAGTTGAGTGCAAACTAAGAAATGTCTAGTTTCATCCTTATTGTTAATAGATAATCAATGTGATGCAAAAAATACAACTACCTGCTCTATTAACGTGAAATCATTTCTGGTTCTTTTTGTCAAACTCAGTTCTTCCAGTAATATACGTACACGGTCCGTGGAGCTCTAAGTCCATTTAATGCACAGAAACATTAAAGGATGTAGTATAAAGAGACAAATGTGGCTTCAGATGCTCCCTTTGATGTATTGATTTGAAACAGCTTTTACATATTTGCCCACCAGTTTATGAAAACATTTGAAATGTTCTGGACTACTTTTCCCAGTCAATCAACCCTAGATATCCTTTTTTTTTTTTTTTTTTTTTTTTTAAGTGAACTAAAAAAACAAAAGGGATTGGCTTTCACATACTATGATGAGTCCATCTCAAGCCTCAGAAGTAAATTTTTTTTAATGAAATGTTTTATGTGTTGTGCATCATAGTTTGTAAACTCGTTAGAAATGCTTAGAAATATAACATTTATAGCATTTAAAAAATGTTTTAAAATGCTGTGTCATACGTCTTTTTTGAGTATCTGTCCCTTTAATACCCATTTAATTACAGTTAAGTCTTAAGGCATAATTAACTCAAGCATATCAATTTAATTGTACACCAGTTTCAGTATTGATGAGAAAAGACAATGCTTAAGCACATTAAATGCATGACAAGTTTTTTTAAAGTACAATATGATAAACTATTGTGTGCTGAGAAAGTCATGTAAAGATTATTTCTGAGGGAAGATACAGTAAAAGGGTTGAAATGACATTAACATGGTTGCAAAAAGGTTGGATGAACACCCCACTTTTGACTGTAGTTGATTACATTAATAAGTGTTTTAAGAATATCGGGAACGTTGCTCCAGTTTAAATTCCTCAGATCAATGATAAGACAGAACAAAATCATTTTAACAATGTGATAATCAATGCAAAACCTCATTTCTAAGAAAAGCTTTGTTCGAAGAAAATTAAAAGACTGTTTTAGACTATTTAGTTTTAAGAATTCTAGTCAAGGAAATTTTCTTATCATAGTGACAGTTTTGCTTAAAATAAGACAATTTTGAGTAGAATTTTTGAATATTAGACTTATTTCAAGCGGGTCTGTTTTTGCAGTGTATTTACGAGGAAAAAAAAGGTTTTGCACTTCTTTCTGAGGAGGTTCAGTGTGGACTCCAGAACACTCGCTGATGCACCATAGACCGTATTAGACCTGGTTGTTTCGTGACCTGGTACCAGTCTGACTGCAAAGCTCTACAGAGGATGGTCAGATCTGCACAACGTATCACCAGAACTGAACCGTGGGCCATCCAGAACCTCTAAAGACAGCGCTGTAGGAGGAAGATCTTCTCTGATCCCAGCCACACACTCCTGTCATCGGTCAGGAGTCCAGAAGCATCCACATCTTTATCTCTCTCTGTTCATGTACATTTTCTTCCTCTTATCTTTTATTTCAACTTCTTTATTCATTTTTAAACTCTATAGTGTCTCTTAGGTGAAAAGCATGCTTAATTTAATATACATGTTTAATGCGTAATGTTTGAAGAAGTCCAAGATATTTCACTAAAAGTCTTGGCCCTGAATAAGCAATCACATCTACACTATTATTGACAGAACGTATGTTTTTGAATGTCTGCTGTCACTTCTTCAGCATGACCAATTTCACAGCACTGGAATTCAGTTGGCTGAGGGAAAACGTCCTTTGTAAAGGGTCTTTCAGATAGGACGCAATAACATGCTTGCCTCGGAGCCAGGTTTTGGTTGCAGCGGACTTTGACGACACCGGAGAACCTGGCAGACCATAATGAAAGAAGCAGATACTGAGGATCCAACGCTTGCTGTGACATAAAGAGGAAACTTTTGATGAGGAAAAAGCAAATACTCGATCAACAAAAAGTGGTAGAAACATGATTGTTTTATTTATTTCTGGCAAAATGTGATTTAATAACTATTTTTAAGTCAAAATGTTTTGTAGTGATCAGTTGCCCTGGCAACTTCAAACCGTCCCCAGTTTTGTCAGCGTCTACTTTTCTCTCCTGCGGCAGGTTCATCAAACTGCCCCAGATTCAGCCTGATAGCACTGATAATAAAATGAGCAAATGTAGAGTGTTCACAAAAATATTTGTGTTATATGCAGAAGTGCATTCTGAAGAAAGAAATGTTTCATTACTTCAGATGAGGATGCCTACCGATACTAAAACCAAAACTGCAGCCTTGATCGGATCCGATCTTCACAAACCCCAAGCCTGCAAATAAACACACATCATCTTCGCCAACGAATACCGGTATATTGTTATTTTTATTCACCAAAGGCATCAGCCGGAAATAACTAAGCATAACTTGCTGGAGAAAAGAAAAATAAAATAAAACTAAAATGAAAGAAGCAGCTGGAAATAAGAAAAACAAGACAAAGATGATGATCAGCCACCGACTTTGTTTTCAGGGATACAAACAGCAAAGCTGCACCACAAACATGGAAAAGAAATGTAATGACTAAGACCTTTATTACAAAATTATTCTTGTAAACAATCCCAGGATACTTTTGTGGTCAGACTAAAAAAAAAAAGAGCGTGGAAATGTATCCTGAGTGATCGGATCTGGATTTGTCTAAGAATTTATTTGGACCTTGCGTTATCGTTGGCCACCTGTGATGACAGCTCATTGGATGCATGTTAATGCCAGGTCTGAACAGAGTCATTTTACCTAAAATGACAGTAACAGGGCTTCAAAATAACCCTAATGTGATCCCCCCAAACATATCCTAGTTATGAATTGTATATAATCAACAAAGGAAGCCAGAATTCATTCTCTGCAATGCTGAAGAGGCTTTAGCAAAAGGGTTACACGAGTCATGGGATACACCTTACTAGATATCATAACTGTCCTCATGAAGGTGAGACATGAGTCATTTCTATTTCTTTTAAACTACTGTACTTACATTTTGTCTCAGGACAAAGTGTAATTTACTGAACGAGTGCATGTTTTAGTATTTGGTGCATGAGAAAAGGTCCTCCAGTTCTGAAACCTCCCCACTGCCGTAATCCTGCGTTTCTTCTTTTTGAGGCCCTCCTTGGTGGATTTATGAGCCTTCTGAATTTAAAAAAAAAAAAAATCAGTTTAGAGGTTCAGTTCTAGTTCAGCCTCAACTTTAAGACAAATCTCCTTTTACTAGCCTCGAGGACAATGTGATGCAAAACAGAATTCCGCGTTCAGCAACAAAACCGGTTTTCATTTGCACCAAAGACGTTTTTGCAGCCAGACACCACTCAAATCTCCTGCTTGGACATCAAGGATTTTTTTCCAGACTAAAATAGGCTGAAGGTACTTTATGCTTTGACATTAGGATTCAGGTGCAGAGCCTGCAGAAGATTTTCTTTGTAATGGAATGATTAATTTAATGTAATTTGAAGAGTGGATTAAATCTCATGCCAGACTAACAGACATCTGCTCCATATTTCTGAAGGCCTGGGGAGAGCTCTTCAGATTTTATGTCATAGATCGACAGAGATCAGAGAAGACCAGGTCTTAGATGTGAGCGAAGACAGAGGCCATCTGCCACTCCCAAGGATGGTTATGACTGTGTGGACTATTGTGTGTAATTATTGTTGTAAATGTCTTCTTTCTCACTCAAGATTGTAAGTGGGCTAGCTTTTTCCAGCCCTCATATAACTCAGGACGAGTCACCAGCCTATCACAGGATTCGCACAAGCTTCAATTTAAAATCGCAAAGCAGAGTGTCAGCAGAAAAGCCACACTGACCCACGGAGAACAAGCGAGTCCACATCAAAAGACTTAAATCAGGAACCTTCCTGGCAAAAGAAAGAACGAGAGAACGAAAGTAAGAAAAGGGGACATTGTGTTTTATTGCTCCGTAATAAAGCACAGTGTCTAGTTAAGGCTCTGTGAATGTAAAGATGAGTGTGGGACTTTGTCATGAGTGGGTTTGCAGTGATGCATGTGCTTCATCCCATGCTACCATTTCCAACAGATACCATAAAAAGGTCCCTTTCACGGAAGACACTGCAGTCGAGTGTTCATTACACGGAAAAAGGTAAGTGGGTTCATCTAGCTCTCAGCCATACAGCCAGTAAAAACTGGGTTCAATGTTTTATGCCCTATAAAGCTCACAATCCTTGGTATAGTACTATGTAAGGTACTCATCATGTACTTTACTTTAAGCTGCTTGGGGTTTGCTGGTTAGTTCATGCATGACAATAACTTGATTATTATTGTATAAATATAAACATTAACTTTGTTGTTCACTAAAGCCTTTAAAAAGCTTCATTTATAGGAGTCAAATTCATCAGTTTCGGTTTGGTGTTGAGGAGAATGGGGGCCTAAAGGCCTCAAAAACTGTAAATATGGAAATTCCTATTTCAGACATAAACACAAAGAGTTGGTTTTATTAATGTGAGGTGTGACTTTCTCTACCCCGATACTAAATGGCATTTATTATTCGCTATCATATGTCTTTTTTTTTTTTTTTTTTTAAAAAGCACATTATGCTGTTGAACAAATGAAGCTTGATAAAACTATCAAGAGGAGATAACCCAATGATCACAAACTTCCTCGGGCTGCAGCCTGAAGCACGGTGGAGGAGTAATACTGGTTTGGTGGTGTTCTGCTCAGGTAAAGTTTGTCATCTTGACGCTTGCTGGACCTTCGGGAACTTGTCTGAAAAGTCAAAGCAGGATCATGCACCAAGACGGTGACCCAAGGACACCTTGAGGCTGATTGGATCCGACCTCAGCCCAGCAGAACTTTATTAGAAGAGGGTTTGAGTCAGTGTCTTTAAACTGCAAGGATAAGAAGCTGCAAAAAAAAAAAAAACTTGTTGCCATGAAGATCTGAGTTTTCAGAACCAAAGGTTGCACTTTTGACAAAACAAAAATCAAATGTTCACAATGCTGAACTTGAATTATCCCTTTTAGAATCGTTGTTTTTGCATTTTCAGATAGAATTGCATGTTGAATAAGACACGCTTGAGCCAAAGCTTCTAGCAGGATGAATACAGGGTTCCTGACTTTTAGACTTGAATCACAGATAAATAATCCTGCTAAAAAGAGCATCACATGTGTGATTCTGTCTCTAACATGGAGCCTCTTGGGTGGGTGGTGGCTGCTCCGAGAAGCTTTCTGTTTCTACTTAACCCCGTGGTTCTCCTGAGACTGGGCTTTGAGCAGACCCAGAGCAGTTCTGGGTCTGCTTGTGCCAACAAGCCTGCTCTGGCCACGATTTCTTGTTAGACTGCTTCAGAATTGCCATCGAGCAGCCAGGGATGTCGGATCAAACCTAATGCCACAAAGCTCAGACATCATGACGTCATTTGAAATCTGCATCCGGAGATCACAGCTTCTAATTTGGAGCTGCGAAACATGAAAGTTCAAAACCCAGTCTGGAGAGGAGGAAGAGGAAAAATTGTATATTTTTGTCCCCCGCTTGCCACAAAAAAAAAGTTCAATCCGTCTCATTTAATCACCAGCAGGAAGGAGAACACCACTTCAAAGATCAATCACATTCATACTTCACTTTAGCTCTTCAGAGATTCATATTTCAATCTCTTGGGGTATGTGTCAGTAACACCCTCGTGGCCTCTCGTCTCTGCCCTCGCAGCTCTGAAAGGAAGCCTTTAACGCAGCACATGAGAAGGCGAGGAGCTGAGTACTGTCATGTGATGTCTGTTTCTCCAAGTTAGCTGACGCATATCTGACGTCACCTGCCACTGAATGGGGGCCTTTGACAGTTCGGTGAGGAAAGCATGATCTCCTGAATGCATCAATAAAATCAACTGCTGTCTGTGCCGGGGGCGGGGGGTATTAGCCCCGTCTAGAGACTGACACAATCCTTTCCCTCCTGGAACACCACGGGGACCCTTTCCCTTGCTTCCCGGTGTCATTGTTGTTGACTGACGACGGATGCGTGTTTTGATCAATCATGTTCACTGCAGTGGGCTAAAATCGTTCCACTTCATACTCCAAAGCTGTGGGTGCCAGTCCCACGTGAACCATAGGAAAGAATTTCTATGCTCTCTAAAACGCCGTAACCATATTTGTCTTTTGATTCATCTGCTTCGGTTTGTTTTTCGATGTTTAACAAAATGTCAGAAGTGTAGCTGAGGCAGATAAGATGCATTCCAGCATGGATCGCATTTGCATCACACAACCTTTAATTAATCACACTTAGCCTATATTCTAGTCTAATTTGTCTCTGTAAAGGCAGTGTTAAGAAGACAATTATTCTTTAATTTATCTGGACCTTTCCTCTGTCAGACTTCGTAAAGTCAGGTTGACTTCGGGGTGGCACACCTTCAGAAACCGAGGCTTTGCTCTTCTGAGTGGGAGACAGAGAAGCCAAAACAGGTTCTTGTGACGGAGTGCAGTGACCCCACCATGCCCTTCAACACGCCATAATTGCAAACTGTGTGCATCCAACTCTGCTACTTAGTCAAAGTTTAAGACAACCTAAACACAAAGTAATCAACTGCACCACACTGCGGGGCTTAAAGCAAAGTCGCACATTTGGCTCAAGTGCAACAAAGCGTCTAAGTGCCGAGTCCTAAACTTTGAGTTTTGAGTTATAAACAAACTAAAAAGTACCCTCAAACAAGCATGATGTTACAGTCAGAGTCAATAGAGGGGGTTTGGGGGGTTGTACTTTCATAGTGAGGTCTTTTTTTTTTTTTTTTCCCCTGCAGGATCATTCTACCTCTATCAGTTTCCAGATGGTGAGCAGCCACCCTGACTCCATCCTAACAACAGCATCTTGGATTGCCAAGAGGCTCGCTGGCAAACTTCAGACACGCTGCAATGTTTTTTTCTTTTGTTTTCTCTCCCATGCGCACCCTGCCGACTGAATGACTTCCATATGATAAACCTATGAGCAGAGATGTTTGCCAGGCCCTCTGATGACTTCAAGCCTCCGGCAGTTACTCGTGGGTTCCTCTTTATGATTCTCAAATGTGCCTTTGGTGTCCAAATTACAGGCCCCTATTAGCTTTCATTGCTGTGATTAGTCTTTGGTTTCGATTACCGTCTCTAACAGCACTTTAATGCTAAACCGATGTGTTCAATAAAGACACGAGAAATTGTAATTGTTCGTGCGTTATCAGTTTGAGCCCAATGTGTTTGTCTCTTATTGTGACTTTAATGAGGATTAGGTCAAATTTTATGGCAAATTAATTCAGAAAGCCTGTTAATTCCAAGCAGTCCACATACTTCTTCGGTAATTAATATCAGAGCGATTCTAAATGTTCATTAAAGGTCAAATGTTTTTAAATGTTAAAGGACACAGTGAAAATCTTTTTTTTTTTTCTTGACAGTTTTTTTCTTCTTGTGCATGTCTAATAGATATATTATTTCATTTTCTTCCCCCGTTTTTGCCCGTGGACACAACTTCCCGAGGTCCAAGTGAGACGTCTATCACACACCCCGACCAAAGTATCACGGTAATTCCAAACAACAGCTGCTTTTTCATCCCTGCCTTCACACTTCGGGTCAAAGCAACTCGTTTCAGAGGGTAGAAATGAGTTACATTTACACTGGCGCCTTGTGCAACTATGAAAATGTAAATTTGGACACAAATTATACTCAATAAAACCCCTGGAGGACATCATAACCGAGAGAACATGCAATCCCAAACCAGAGAGCTCACAAAAGCCACATACAGCAAACAAGTTTACTCTGACAGACACCAAACTGACCAAAAAATAAAAAAACAGAAATGATATCATCAGCATTTATCAAAACTATATTTCCCTTTTAGCTTCGCCATGAACAGTTGTTACAGTGGATCTGAGTCAACAAGCTGATCCAAAACACATCGGACTGGAGTTTAGATTAGCAAATTTCTGACTAGGAAAAATATTATCAACATAAATAAGACAAAAATAAGAAATCAGATATCCTAGTTGTGATTTAAAACAATAGATAAACCACTTCTAGCGTATAATTAAACAGATTTTCAAGCAAAAGTGAAAGCGGTTTAACTTCATGTTTGAGCATGATTTGAAGCTGAGTTTGGTTGGAGAAAGTAGGTGGAGCTGAAGATGGGGGAGCTGGATAAATATAAAGTAATTTGGGTCAGTGATGCAAAAGAACTCAACAAAGCAACAGGAGTGCAGAACTTAGGGACTGTGTTGAAACGTAAACTTCCATGGGGAAATGACTGCATTTCCATTAAACCGGTTTTTGTCCTCTTGAGACAAAAGCTGGCTTTTGTCACCTAAGTTAAGTGAATTTGCTTGCAAATCCACTTAACTTAGGGAAGAAAAGGACTTAATTATACTAAAAGCGCTTTATCTGATGTTTTGGATCAAAACTGGGGGATCTAATTTCTGAATTTTGTTTCATTTCTTGTCCAGAACCCCTTTAAATTTTGGCAGCTTCATTTCCAGTTCTGCAACCACTTCAGCCATCATTACATTTCTCCGAGAAAAGACACAGATGTCCACAGCGAGTCATTCCAATTCAAGCCCCTTAAACACGGAGCTGGCCATGTCTGAAGGATTTCTGGGAGAGTACGGGCCACAATTTAGGGGACCAGTGGATTCGAGACTTTGGGATGAACTTTTGATGAGTTATGAGAGGCAGTAACTCAGATTCAAAAAGGGAATTTTAATTTCAGTTTTGAGAAATATTCATTTTTTTAAATCACCACAAAAAACAGTTCATGAGCATGCAAACGTTTTTGCAATATACCCGTTTTTGCCAAATTGAGGGTTTCATCTATTTGAAAGTCCAATCTGTGATGGACTGCAGCCCTGCCCAGGATGTCCCTCTGACCTTCACCTGAGGACAGCGAGGACAAGCTCCAGCAGATCCCATGACTGTGAATAGGAATAAGTGAGCATAGATGATGGATGGACCTTTTTTTTTTTTTGTACTGAAGGCAGAGCGTCTATTCAGATCCAGACTGTTTATATTGTCTTCGGCTAAATCCACGACAGCAGACTCGTTTATAAAATTCAAGTTAACATCTTGAAAACTTGTTCTGCTGCATCCTGGTGTCCTTATTTCTCTTCTTTGCAAACAGAGAATCAATAAAAAAAAAATATTGACAATCTAACTTTAAAATTCAGTACAGCCTAGTTTTCTGTAACGTTATCTTCAGCTGCAGCTCTGAATTTGCTTTATTCAGATTTCAGTGAAAGTTGAAAAGAGCTGTCTTATAAGTCCTCTTGGTGATTTCTTTTTCAACCCCAACAGTCACTGAAAAATACAAGAGAACAGAAAGGTGTCTTAACTCCACAAGCTCTTCTTTCTGTTTTGAGTTTATTGCCCAAAATGGTTTTACATTTTTATATTCAACAGCTTTACTTTGGCAAAGTTAAATGGCCCACTGCCAATGTAAGATGTTTAAAAATAGGGCTCTGTGATGTCTAAAGTACCTGGATGACCTGTGTGACTATCAGGTAAAAGCTACTCATCCCCGAGTGTGCCACCTAAAGCCAAAGACAGTTAAGGACTTTTCTTTTCTTATTTTATTTATTTATTTTGATGCATGTTCTGCAGGTAAGAAAGTGGACTGCTGCCATTTTCATTAAAAAGTGCTTTTTATATCCTTCTGTATTCATTAACTGCTGAAGTAAACCAACTGACAGAGATGAAAAATTACAGCTAAACATCATTAAATTATTATACAAAACTGCAAAAAAAAATTTTTTTTTAAAAATGCAGATGCACAATACTATGAACTCCAGTTATCCCATTATTGAATGGCATGTATTATTGAATGCTTTCTTGGGTATTTCTCTATCTGACAACTCTGTTTTTCATATCATCCCTCTGCTGCTGAGATGTTTGTATTCACCAATTTAGAAAGATCACCCATCCATCCACCCACCCATCCATCCATCTATCCATCATCAGCTCCACCCATTCCCCATAAGCAAACAGCTTATCAGGGATCATCGTAGCTTGGATTTCAGCTTTTTAATAAAACTTATTTTGCCAGGATAAATGATGAAATGCAACGCAGGAGGACATGAGTCATGCTCTTATTTGCTTGCAGAGAGGGGCTTCGTGTTGGAGCTGCAGCTCTGACACCGACTGATAATGGGTCTGGCTGATTTTGGGAGATACAAGCTGCATCTGCTGCTCCTGTGCGTTCTTGTTTTGTTTCCATCTCCAGAAAAAAACAAAACCAAACAAAAAAAAAAAGAGAAAACATTTCTTTGCTGCCAAAAAGCTCACATGTGGCTCAGAAGCAATTTTTTGGTAGAAACATTTTTAGCTCTGATGATTCTGATAAGATCCACTCAAACCAAAACTACACTCTGGTTTACAACTCTTCCCCTAAACAGACTAGGCCTTGATTGTTGCCGGAGGAGGAGCGCCAGACACGAAGTCACGTGACTTTGGGTCTGTTTGGCAGGGAAACATGACCTGTTCTGTATCTCTTATTTTTCCTGCCGCTTTCAATTCATTCACATTGTAAATTCTCCCAGGGGACAGGAATCCTGGTCTCACATGCACATCTCTCCAGAAGATCAGACAAAAGAAGATATCTTTGTGCATAACTGGAAAGAATCGACCTTAAAGGTCATGTTTTAAATGTATATAATAACTCTGTGAATGGTTTTGAGCAGTTTCCTGGAAGTCAATGAACTGAGGCAGATTTAGAGATTTTTCCTTTTTTTTTTTATATTTTTCCCCTCAGATAGATATGCTGTGTCTCTGTATCTTGCTCTAAATATTGTGTTTTCAAATGTCTTCAAGCAGTAGCTGAAAAGTAAAGCTAAAAAGACCGCTGCATGTCTAATTTGACTTCACATATTTACGTAGCATCAAATATAACAGGTCACAAGTCACAAAGCAAAATGCTTAAGGCAACATGCTGCCTGGTTCTAACACCTCAACAGCAAGACTTAACTGATCATCGAGAGCTTAAATGAGACAGTCGCCCCTGAGGACTATCGGTGTGTAGCACACAAACATGTCTCATGGCACACCCACACACACCCCAGATCTGAAGATTTCAGTGGTACTTGACGGCTCGTGAGCCTTCAGACGGAGAAGGCGCTTGACTGACACGTAGGGCGGCACCTACGCCGGGGTCAGGAGGCCAGATACCATGGTTCTGTGCTCTCAAATGAAACTCGATACAGAGCAGAGCCTGCAGTCTGATACGGCCTTGTGGATGCGCGCTGCTATCTGATAATAAAATCTTTACACTTCACTCATGAAGGAAATGCAACATCCGTCGAGCAGCGATGTGTCTGAACTGTGTCAGCTAAATGATATTAAATGATCTGGTCTGTGGATGGAAACCGGACTGAGGCCTGATGTATGACAACGATGATTCCTGTTGCAGATAAAATTTTTAAAAAAAACAAACAAACCACAAAGCCAGTCATATTCACTGGACAGATATTGTTTCCGGCAGAAGCTGCTTTACAGGGAACCAAAAGGGAGGAATGTGAGCTGGCCTTTCCGTTTTTAACACGTGGATAATTTCAGTGCTCGAAATCAATCGTGAGTTAATCTTTGACAGCAGCTTGGTGCACTAAGCGACAGCTGCTCTTCCCCTGCGGGCAGAAACTGAAACTTAAAGCAACAAAACACGTCAGGGAAATGATCTCTGGTAAAAGAAAATGCCCAAAGTCTCTGTGGATTAAATTTGTGGATTGTTTTAACTTTGATATCCATGTTTTACTCCAGAAGAAGAACAGCAGGTCGCTGAATTCAGCTGGATCAACCGTAGCGGCCCTACAAGAGCCGCTGACGGCCAGAATGTGACACACACACACACACACACACACACACACACACAAAGCTTTTGCATGGCATTTTCTCTGCTTAACAGGATTAAAAG
>JAOWBL010002531.1:0-13541 GCA_028564865.1 Zenarchopterus dispar | reverse complement strand
TATATATACATATACGTATATATATATATATATGTGTATATGACTGCACATTTTAAAAAGTATAAAGCATAAAGTGGTTCCTTTAATAAATGTAGGTGTTACTTATGTATGCATCAAATGAGATTTAATTTCCTTCAAAGGCAGGTTGACTTTCAGAGTAATTAGGTGAATAAAGATGCGTAGTACCACCAGACTTTCGTTCTTTCAAAACAAATGGTAGACACATCTTTACCCTGAATGATTGTGTTCATTCAGTGGAAAAAAATACACTTTAAACCTGAGACCTTGCACAGCTTATGAATCTCATTGTACAGAGTGAATGTTCCTGCAAGGTGCAGCCTTTCAATTCAGAATATTCCAGCCAGAAGTTTCACACAGATGTAGATTTTACTTTGTCAAGAATTCCTTCAGTTTTTTCCTTCCTGCAAGTTCCATAAAACACACAGGCTCTCCTCAGCAGTGCTTGATGTACTCTGTCCTCAGCCAAATGATTTCCAGTAAATGTTTTTTAAATTTTTTTAATGTGGAAACCTTATTTTGACAAACTTTCAAGCACATAAGCAAGCCATGTGCATTCTGTGCGACGTTAGGAACCACTTGTCTTGTTAAGGCTTCATGTTCACAACACACAGAATAAATGGTGCAGAATAACTGAATTCTGCAAATATTGTTATCATTATATAAAAAATAAGTAAATAAATAAAAATCTCAGACTTCTGTCCAATACAATATGAATGTGGAGAAGGAATGGCCCATTTTCCAAACTGAAAAGTTAAACTGTTTATTTCATGTTTCAGTTTTTTCTTTGTATATCCCCATTTTAGCAGATTCTTCTTATTTTCTGTATATTAATCTGCAGCGTTATAGACTGAAAAGTCACAAAAATACAATAAAATACATAGATAGATAACATGAATAATTCTATTATTGTCATCAAATAATATTTAAATAACAGTGCTGCCAGGAAACACTGGGGATTGGCCCTAATTTCCATGTAACTATCTTGGAAGGAAGTATGACATTACTGTTTATAAAATGTTCACTTAATAGACATTTTCTCCAAACTGGAGTCTGGAGCTAATGGCTGTGTGAAAAAAGGAAACCTTTAAGTGTGAAATTGCCCTTTATATCTGTGAAATATAAGATTTATTTTGTTTATTTACCTTAACTTTGATATTTTATGTGGAAAAACCCACTTTATTACACGTCTTCCATGATTCCACATTACCTTTAAGTATACTTGTTGAGAATTATGATGCTGAGACTGAGAATCTTAAATAAAACAAAACATAGCTTTTCTGCTCAGTAAATAGATATAAATCAACAAGCTCTCTCCCCCTCATATCAGAAAACCAACTCACCAAAAATATGGGGTACAGTTACAGGAGGATGACCTTGTGTGCTTGAAATTCATCATCCTCATCGTTCATGACCGCATCACAAAGTTTGCCCTCCAACCAGACTTTATTATGCACTGAGCACGGCTTGTGTGAAGGCTGATCTTGTTCACTCATCTCAAATTTTGATCATATCAACTTGGCAGAGTGAAGGCAGAGTTGTGAATACACAAGTGTAAACCAGCTCAGGTTCCCAGAGCTGTACTTTATTACACAACAATGACTAATACATTGACAATTTATATATACTTTAGGAAACATTGTCTTATTAAAATTGTACAATTGTGATATCAAATAATGACAGTATGTACTAAAGAAATGTGTTTAAAGGATTAACCTCTGAAAACACAATATGCGATCCAAAACTTTTAGCACAGGAAGCTTGCTCACTGTTTACCACTAAAAATTCAAGCAATAAAACAGAAGCAACAAGAAAAGTAATTCATAATTCAGTAGAACAACTTTGCTATATATTTGGCCTTGAAGTTATGGTCAGTTTGGTTTAAAAGTTTAATAGCTGGCAAGCTGATAAGATTTAGGCGACCCTTCTCATATGTGTTTTTTAATTCACTCCAGAGTCCCATGAAGTACCGTAAACAGAGTATAGGAGCTGTGTAAACTTATCTATAGGCAACTTATTGAGGACAAATGGAACCATGAGGAAGTTTGGAGATAACACCAGTTTTCATTTATCCCTCAGTACCATTGAGAAGGCAGTTGTTTGTAGACTATACCGTGATGTATATGATGGGAAATATATGCCATCAAATTTATGTGCATTCTTCTTTTTATTTCAATATCAGCTAGTTTTGCAGATAAGGATGTTGTGTGCACATATGAGCCTATACAAATGTTTCTTTTTGCATTTTAATAAGCATTCAGTATATTATTAATTCCATTTGTGAAATGATAAAGAAACCAAATTGATCAAAAACCATTTCAGTTTTAACACTAACCTTTAATAGAAAATTTTATCAAAACTTTCCAAGCAATATTGAGTTTATTGCTTTATTCATAGCTTTGTGCATTATTGAAGCCTTGGTGGAGGGTTATGTACTGGTCTGCATTGTACTAAATGCTAATCTAATATTATTTAAACTTTAAAAATGTGATTCAGTCCAGATGACTTCACAGCAAACTAAGGCATTGCACCGTCTCTGACAGTACAAAAATAAAAACTCAGAATTCATGACTGGAACCATTCAATCGGTCTAAACATTTACTGCATTACGCCTAACAGACAAATAATTTGGGCTGCATGAAATGAAGAAAAAGACAAAAAACAAACAAACAAAAAAACAAAAAGCAAAAACAAATACTTGTCAATTCAGTTCAGGTCAGTTGAATTCCCTTCATTTCAATTAAGTTCAATTGTACTTTAGTACACTGGCAACCTGTCAGGGTGTTTTTTTTTTTTCCTTCAGTATAATTAGACCATGCACATGTTTCCATATCATAGTGAAGAAAATTTTATATTATTTAGCGAGTTGAACCTTCTTTGACACTGCTGTGTTTCTCTCCATCATGCTGGGTATTAATTTCCAGGCCACTAATGAAGACCATTCCTGTCGTATTACTAGCAGACCCCCGTGACCCTGTATAGGCTTATGGAAGTATAGAAAATGGATGAATGGATGGATGGATGGATAGATGGATGGATGGATGCTTTTTTCATGGGAAAACAAAGCTTGACTGAAGATGGACGTCCATCCTCTTTTTATCTCCTGTATCTCAATTTTCTGAACATTTTTAGTGCACCATCTGGAAACTTCCACTGGACCGGTGGCCATACTGTCAGCGTGGATAATACACTATAACCATCACCAATAGTAAATATAAAGGTAAAACATCTTATTAATCTTATTTAAAAAAAACATTATTATTATGTAAAAACCTAACTAAAAAAGACACAGTTTTTTCACATGACTGTGTAAAATTGACGTGGTTTCCATCATGAATATATCCCCAGCAACTGGTGTGTCTGTGCTGCAGGGGGCTTGAGTTCCTGATGTGCCTGGTAGCGGATGACTGTCTGTCGGTGTCGGGGGCTGCAGAAACTGATGTGCCTGAAACCCTACTGCTGTCAAGTGGAGCGTCTAACTGGACACCTGTCAGTGCCACCTCCCTAATTACTTCTTGAAATCTTGTGAGCCCCAACGTCCCGTTGTCCTCCTCCAGTTGTCACTGGGATGGAAATTCTGGCTATTTTTAGTGATCCAGCTCAGCACTAAGAGCCACCTCCTTTGACTGCCAAATGACTAACCATTTACTACCAAATCTGTCTGTTTTAATTTTGTCAATTTTTTTATTATTATTATTTTTTTAATTTTATCTGGTATAGCGGGCGAAGAAAGGATTATTCCAAATAATTGCATAAAATCTTACATTTGGCACAATAATATTATATTAATGTTTAAAAGCGTTACTGCAAACACATCAAAAAAGTAACACATGTGAAATGACAATTTTATGGAAGTTTGACTTCTTTGTCATTAAGATTCATGAGCAAAAATTCGTTCATTGCATGGAGGGTGTGTGGCCAAGCAAAAAATGTCCAATAATATTATATTTTTTTCCTGGTGTTTTTAACAAGTCCTCTCACCTGATTCAGGAGACAGCTCCCAGGTTTCATATAAAGGAGCCAGCACACAGAGAGCTTACTAGTTTGTGACCGCCACACTGCTGACTCTCAACATGAAGCACTTGGCTTGAGAAATGCTTTTTTTTCTTTTTTTTTAAAACATAATATTCATTTCATCTCTGTTACTATGCATTATGCATCTGTCTGCTGAGAAAGCATTTGCAGCATCACAGATGGTTTGCATTGATGGGCTTTTAAATTGATGTTCTGGAAAACTCCAAGTTCACTTTCTTTGGGTCTTGTTAAGAGGAGAGAAAGTTATCAGACTTTGGTAGCCGATTAAGTGATTTTTTTTGGCCCAATTTTTAAAACATGGCAATATCAATTAGTTCCACTCTTAGTGCTTTTGCTTTAAGAACTGGAGAAACTAAGGAGGTTTTCCAAATTGTTACATAAACATTACCCCATTTACAAGATAAGACAAACTTTTAAAAAATGACTTTTATGCTTTTTTGAGGAAATATCTCTCTTTTAGAGAGACACCTTTAGCAAAATGGTTGTAGAAAAACCCAAAATCTGCCAGCCAGATCAAAGTTAATCTCTGAATGCTCCCAGGCTTTATCGGCTACATTAACACATGGCTGATGAAGTTATAGTTTCATAAAGTTCACAGTGGTCAGCGGCATTGATTGAACTCTCGTCTTCAGTTTAAGAAGTCTCAGACATATTCTTTTTAATTATTTACCCTTTATTTAAGGCAACTAATGGAAAACTAATACTGTGAAGGAAATACTTGCATTCAGTTGTTTGTTTCTTTAAGTACTGGGATTTAGATATATATTTAAAAAAGAAAAGGTCAAATGAGTCTTTCTGTGTGAAGTTTGCATGTTTTCCCCATGCTTGCGTGGGTTTTTCCCGGGTACTCCGGTTTCCTCCCACACTCCAAAAACACTTATGTTAGGTTGATTGAGAACTCTGAATTGCCCGTAGGTGTAAATATGAATGTGCATGGTTGTTTGGCTCTGCAATGAACTGGCGACCTGTCCTGGGTGTACCCCTGCCTCTCGCCTAAAATGGGCTCGGATTAGCTCCAGCAGACCCCCGTGACCCTGTAATTGGATTCAGCGGGTATAGAAAATGGATGGATGGAAAAAGGTCAAATGTTAAAGGGGCACATTGTGAAAAAAACAAACACTTTTTCATTAATGAAAGCATAGATTTAGGGGCATTAAATGACTTCTAACTAAAAAAAAAAACCTGTAACCTTAGTATCCTGTTTGGCGCTGTCTAAGTATAAAAAGACTTGATTCGGTGCCTGGTTTTCAATTACTGCACGTTAGAGTAATACCAAAGAATAAAATCACCCAGCTGTCATATAGTGATATTCACCATAAACCTCAAATTATAATATATTTGAGATATCAAAGAAAATCTTTTGCATGAATGCAGTGAGTCAATTGGCAAGAGTTGGGAAAGATTTATTCAAATAAAATATTGCAGTTAGGTCTTTATATAAAAGCTGTAATCAGTCAAGTGAGAGCTAGTGAGACTCCACACCCCTGAACCCCCACCTGGGGTTTTCTTATGAGGACAATTAAACATTGTTCATTTGTCAATGCTTCAACTGAGGAATACTTTCTCTCACACAAAATCACTTTTAGTTGCCCAAACATATTTGTAGGTACTCATGAATAGAAACATTTGTGTTGACATTTGCACACTAACAATATAAGTACACTTATTGACGTGAAAATCTGTGCCGAGTCCGTTATTGATCCTCAGCCGCTGTTGTAGGCTAACAGAAAAAATATTCTGCAATCTAATTAGTTATCAATAGACTGAATATAGACCCTGTCCAAAATAAACATGTGATTTCTGTTCATTACATTTTGCTTTGACAAAGAGGAAATATTTACCGGTATGAACATGGGCACTGGGTTGATGAATGTCCGTTCAATACAGCAGTTACTGAGGAGGTATTCATAACAACAAAGAATGAAGAAGAATGACTGTAATCAAAGAGATTTCATCATATTTGAACTTATTTACCGGGGTCACTGGCTTGTTTTCAGATCACTGGCCCACTAATCTGACTTGAAGGGAAAACAACTGACAAAGGGATGTCAAAACATTCAGACACAGCATGAGGTGAATGTTAAGAAGGGAAATATATTCTTTCACTGCAACGTGAGCAAACAATTGACATTAAATACGAACCACATTTCTTGAAAGGTTAGCATTCACAGTGCAAAGACGCCAATGCCTCAAACCACAGGGCCCAGTATAATAATTATAGTAATAATTATAATAATAATAATAATAATACTTTTGATAGAGAAGACAGAGGGTTTCATCCTCAGGTTTCACCTGTCCAACGCTTACAACCCTAGTTATAAAGACCAAAAGAAACAAACAGCACCACAAAAAACACATATAAATACATAAACATCAGGCCTGGAAAAAAAATAAATTGGGTTCATAAAATGAGCGCAGAACCACAGAAACAGTTCCAGTTAATGCTTTGTTGGTGTGATTCTGTGTTTTTTCCGGTGTCTGATATTATATGTGCTGTAATATTGTGATAGCCCAGTTGATGGATGGTAGTTACTGTTGTGAGCTATTTCCCTGAGATAATAACTGACTAGTTGTAGAGACATGACAAACAGTGAAAATACTCATCAGTGAAGCAGTGTATTCTTCACTCTGACAATCTTATGAAAGAACTGAAGCTCTGTCTGCTAGAGTTTTTTTTTTTTTGTAATTTTTCCAAATCACTTAGAAAAACATATCTACGCAGATAATCTGTTTTTTTTTCTTGAGCTATTTGCCTTCAAACTCAACATCAGTCAGCGAAGATTGTTGTCATAAATTTCACTTTATACAATAAAACGAAATGGAGTCATATTTGTTATTTGCTCCTCTCTTTCTCCCGTCTATCTCCCATGAGAATTTCCCCAGTGAAATTAATCAAGCATATATACATGATTAACTTTAATTTTCACAAAACAATCATCTGAGCATCTCTCAGTCGTTATGCCTAAATATGACAGAGTATTAATACTCAGATATTTTAACATTCATGAGGGAAAACAAAGAAACTGGGTTGCCACGGAGTGCGAGAAGAGCAGAGATATGACTGGACACTAATGAAGATGTATGTTGCCAATACAAATCTTTGTGTTTGTGTGTGTGTGTCTGTGTGTGCGTGTGTGCACAGTCTGAGAGAATGGACTTCATTGGGATCTAAATTGTCTTTCGAATAGCTTGATAAATGCAAGTCTAAAAAAATAAATTACACTTGTCAGTTACAATCTATTCAGCTGCTAAGCCCTCTATTGCTCTATCATCCACATCATGTCTGTGAATCTAGCTCCCATTACAACATCCTCCCGATTCATAAATCATCTCCATCTGACTCACCTAGCTAAGCTACAGTAGTTTCAGAGAGTGTTTAAATGAAATATATCTACTGTTACAAATAAATTGGGGGTCCACATGTTTTTTTTTTCTTTTCTTAGATCTTTTCTGACACTAGTTGCCTTCATTCGTAGGGGAGCGAGAGAGAGCTCGATACAGCAGAGGGTCATGGTCCAGGACTCAAAACCAGGCCGGCTGCAAAGAGGACTTTCAGCCTTACTGCATCCCACTTTTGTACAATCCCTGCTGGGTAGCATCAAAATCTGCAAGCCATGAAGCTCTTGTGACTTCAGAGCTGTAGCCAGACTTGACGATTTCTCTGTAGCGAGGGCAAAATTAAACTGAAGGTTTGTCAAACTGTTGACCCCACTTGGAAGAATATGAAGTCACTTAGCGTCAGGCACCAACGAAAGCTTAAAGCTGAAGAGGTTGAGACATTAAACAATAGATGTAAGTCCAGAGGACAACAATCTGAAGGATGAGCCTTTACAAAGTAAAACAGCAGAAGTTTCCTGCACATAGAAAACCCCTGTCTCTTATATATGATCAAACCACACACACAAATTCTTTTGCAATCCCCCCAGCATCATCACAACCAAAATATATGCAGCACTGTGCAAAAGTCATAGGCATCCCTAGTCCTGTTGTTTAACCAAAGTTTATATTTATTTTCAGTCCATTTATTAAGACACAAATACGAAAAGTCATAATCTTACAGGTACATCAGTTAATCAGTCAATATGATTTGATTTTAATTTACTATCATTGGGGATGGATATGATTGGGATTTTATCGATACCAATACCAACACCAACACTGCTTATTAATGCCAAAGTATTTAAATGGAAAAAGTACTTAAATTGTCAAGAGACAAAAATCCATTTTATTTCTTTACATTTCTCAGAAGAAGAAACTTTCTCTGGCGATGAGCATAAATGAACATATGTAGTCAGAATCTAACTGAGGATTCTGTTGAGTAGGAGATGGGAGACTGTCTTATTTACAGGTGTTTAATGATATCTGTGTCACCTCCCTTTTACCTCCCACATGTACTTCATCTAACATCACTCTCATAAAGTTTAACCAACGCTGTTTAACATCTTACTTATTCTTCTGGGACTGACTGTTTTCATATGCATGGATATGAAACACACACTTATGCCAGAAGTCAGTCACGCTCTGCTATGTTATCATTTGGGAGAGTAAAAATTAAGTTTTTTCAGTTAAACAGTGTAATAACACTAAAAATACAGATAACAACACAATTTTCATAGAACTTTGCTACGAGTATTCCAGTACTTCCATCCCTATCAGTTATATACATATCTACGATATACATCATGCATATAATACGTATAATACATATTAGTGAATCAGCTGTTTGACTTTCTCATTACATGGCATCATTTTTTCTTTATTTTGGTTTAACACTGTTCTTTTTAGGTTAGTGTTTGGTTTCAAAGTCTTTTTTAAGTGACATCGTGCTCATTTATACTGGAAGGTATACAAAAATTGTAAGAGTCATAAATGTTCACTTTCTATGATTTTTTTTTTCTGAGCAATTTTACATGTGTTGAAAAGGCATGATGTAAAATGCAGCAGAGCACTGAGAGGATAAGTAGGTCTGCGGTGCTGCAATGCCTCTTTAAAAAATAGAGAAAAGCTGATGGGGCAGAAACGGCGCCCCTCTGATCTATATTCATATTTCCATTCATTTAAGCAAGAAGTCTCTACAACTGTTGATTCGTCCTAAAGAATCACTTGCTCATTCTGAGGACTGTATGCAATTCATTTCTTTTGCATTTCTAATGCAGTTTTTAAGGGGTTTTTCCTGTGGGTGTATGAGTGTGATGGTATGGCTTTAAAAGAAACACACACACACATACTCTATAACCTTCTACTGAAATTATGCATTCAGTTTTAAGGGCTTGTTTTTCATTAACCTTTATTTGTCTGGGTTAAACTGGTTGTAGGAAAAAAGAAAAAAACTGCTTTTCATTATGCTTTTTTTCGATGCATACACACAGTGGTGAGCCTCTCTAAGAAAAATTCAGATTATCTCAAACTGTCATTGGGCTGCAGGTTGCCAGCTGATCAAAGAGACAAACAGCGATGCGTCTTCACACTCCGTCTCAGGCAATTTAGAGCCACCAAATCAACCTAACATGCACATTTTTGGATTTTTGAGGAGTGGGCTGGAATACAAAAAAGGCTCCAGATGAGATTTGAAACCTTCTAGCTGTGAGGCAACAGTGATACCCATCACACCACACTTTATTTATTTACTTGAAAAAAATCTTAAAACCAATTAAGGATAAACTACTTCTCTGTTGTTGTTTTTTGTTTGTTTGTTTTCAATTTGGCAGAAAAACTAAAAGGATCCATATTCACGGCAAAGGGGTGCAAGAGAAGGCAAAATAATTAAACATGATTTAACACTTTTAATTATAAACCCAGTTAATGGTAGCGAGCTGATGTAATAACATTACACCAGCTGGTTAGCAGAAAATGAATAGCTCCTTATGTTCAAGCAGGTATAATAACTGTTTTGCTCATTTTTACAAGTTTCTCTTTTATTTCATTTCATCACAGCTTAAATAAAGTCTTACATCTCAACAGCTAATCTAAAGCTTGGTTCCTTGCTGTGTGATGTGCAGTGAAAGGTGAGATCCTAAAGTTATAAATTATGTAAAGATGCAACTACATGTATAAAACTTGATGTATTCATGTCGGTTAGTTTTAAAGGCAGGATAAACATACAAGAAAGTCAATAACTCTTCTCTGAAAAATCCTGATGACTCAACATAAATCAAAACACTGTTGCAGACTCCAAAAAGCAGCAGCAGCAGCCTCGGAGCTTTTTCCTCTGAGCAGATCAATATCACTGTAATGAATTGTACTCAAACACACAGGTATTTTTCATTATTTCTGCACTGTGTTGCCTTTTCAAGTGTAACAGAGTTTACTGGAGAGCTAATTTAGCAACACTGATGGGGAAAAAAAAGCCCAACAAAGAACATTTTAAAAGGGTGATCTCAACTGATATGAGCCTCAGCTTGTACAAGGTTAAAAGGAAAGAGCTGGAGAGGCTGAGGTGTGTGTCTCCGTGTGTGAGAGCGAGTGTGTAATGTGCAAAATCAGCAGAGTGTGAGTATAGGTGTGTTATAACAGGTGTGTGTGTATGAGACAGAGAGAGGGAAGTGGGGGCTCGAGGGGATGTAGCAGCAGCATCCTGCTTTTCTCCACCATTGCCTGAGCAATCAATTCCAGATGCTGCAGAGCTTCACTCCTCCTTTTGCTTTCACCTGCTTACTAGACTCCTCCATGAAATTCCTTCACATTCTTCTTCTCTCTCCTTCTTTTAGAAGAAGTATTCATTCATTATCAGGTAATATTCTCTCATATTCGCAGCAGAAAGTCCAAAACACTGTCACGGTTTAGAGTTAAAACTCATAAGGTTTATGTAGGCTGTTGCTTTGTGTCGTGGAGAATTCACACTAAGTCATGGTAACAGCTGTTTCTGAATATTACACATTTCTCTCACCCCATTCTTGTACATTAAAGGGGTATTTTGGTTTGCTTTATGTAGGGTTATGTCAAGTACCAGAGTTAGTGTCTTACTTGTAGCAGACAGGAGTCTCCGTCTGGAGAAATCCTGACAGGAAGCTGAACGAACAGCTTCTCAGAATGAGGGTCATAAAGGGGTGACTTTTCACCATCTACAAGAATTCATATCATTTGAATCTCTATTTTATAATGGCCTGAGCGAACGTTGAACTAGATTTACATAAAGTCACTTCTGCATTTGGCATTTATTTACTTTGCCACTGCATTTTGTTTAGTAAAGTCCGGGGAAGTGTCTAGTGAAAAAGGTATGCAGTGTAAAAATGTCAGGTGTAGCTATAATTATATAACCATGCTAATTTCATCATGACCTTGTGTTTATTAGTGCAACATGAGCTTTTAGAGGTAGGAAAGTATGTCACAGCTGTTGATATTTGTACAAAATGACAACAAAACAAAGAGATAGCTCCTTCTTCTCCAATGCTCCCCAAGAAAACACGCCCCATCACGAACTCTCACAAGCGTTGCCGCCAGTGAACATGAACCCGAACCCCATCTGTGATTGGCTGGAGCGATGTTTGTTATATTTGAGGGGCTGGCCTCTCTTTTCTAGTTCAGGATCAGAGCTGTGTAGGAAGGCTTTCTCTTTCTTTTTTTTACAGTGTACTGAGGGTAGAGAGTTAAGAGATGGCAAGGAGATTCTGACTGAATGTGGCAACAAGTGTTCTGGGTTTGAAATCCCACAGAATCACTTCCTCTACCTTTAAGAATTACATTATAATTATTGTCAGCAAAGTGAATTCACACTGTGAAACAATTTGGTGCAACGACAGTGTGGTACCTTTATAAAATCTTCATGTTCTTTTTCTCACTGTTCTTTATTTAATTGCCAGAGATTATTTGGACTGAGAAGGAGCAATGTCAGTGTCAGAACGATGCTGGGGAGCAGATGGGAGAGCGCTAATCTGCTGGCACTGCCTCAGCTGCACCAGAACCGCAGCGGCATGTGGCAGTCCGACCTGCTCGTGAACTGCAGTCACTCGAGACCGGATCCCAGAATGAGGGACAAAAATCAGTCGTCACAGATGAGAGTTGCAAAGGTTTATATGATAAATTAAAATTTTCTCATCCAGTTTATTTTGAAATCATTTGAAGGATTTGGGGATACAGTAGTATTTATATCATTTAATATTAAATAATATATAACAAAGAATTCATGTATTTATAAATGTAAACTTGTCTAAAATGACAATATTGCAAATAACCATAAATAACATATTTAAATTTTGCATGTTCAAATTTACAAAGTAATTTTCAAACATTTCAAAAATTGAATGGTACATACGAAGCATAAAGAAAAAGGTTGAAAAAAATATGTTCATAGATTCAGACATTACTGATTTCAATATGTGTGAATCCAGGGGGTGCAAGCAATTTATTAGATGGTGCTGTTATGACAAACACACACGAAAGTAACTAAATAAACGCTGTAATACGGTAGTACAACTTACAATTTTTATAGAAAACAACAGAATGCCATATATAAGACTGGAATGACCAGACTCTGCTTCTTGAGGAAGCTCTGATTCTTCAATGTATGCAACAGGATGCTGGAAATGTTCTGCCAGTTTGTGGTGGCCAGTGCCATCACACATGCTGTGGTGTACAGTCAGCTCCAGAGACTCCAGCAGGATCAACAAACTGATCCACACACTTGGAAAAATCATCAGCCACAATCTGGAGCCAATGAAGACAGTCAGACACAGGAGGTTTCTGGATAAACTCCTCTCCATTATGGACAATCCATCCCATCCACTACATGACACACCAGGGGAACAGTGGAGCCTCTTTAACAACTGACTGCTGCATCTCTGTAGCTTGATAGATCAGAGCCACATCTAGAAAGATGGAGGGTCTTTAAACAACCCACGGGGTCTCCTCATCCAAGTGGTGGCACCAACGGTTGCTCATCAAACCAACTGCTTGTTTGATAAGCACTGTGACCAATTAGAGGAGCACACAACGTGATGGAGTCAGAGAGACGAAAACGAGTCAGTGGAAGAGTGTGCTGTGTGGAAGAGTAAATTAAACTTTTGCCATAGCCTTTGGGCAGGAAGAAAAAACAGCAAATAAATCTACCTTCCAAAGGAATGACTTGACTGCAGTCTTCTGTTAATTTTCGAAGAAAAGGTCTGAATCTTTGTCGAGGCCAAAGCTGGTTCAAACAGCTGTCAATCCTCAGACACAGCCATCTACACTGTTTACATCCAGCTCTGTGGTCATTGTTATGATCTCTTCTCTACAAGAATAGATCGATTTGATTGGCTGTCCATGACTTTTGAGCCTTAATCAGCTGCAATGGATGGTAGCGAGAGGTACCTGCAAAGCAAATCTAATCTTCCAGCAGTAAGTGTCTGCTACCACAAAGAACAATTTAGGAACCCAGTCCTCTCACCAATGATGATCCATAATAATAATTCAGCAATATGTGGGAGATGCTCACACCCACACTATCTATCTATCTATCTATCTATCTATCTATCTATCTATCTATCTATCTATCTATCTATCTATCTATCTAT